>CAVNZG010000671.1:0-18514 GCA_963693315.1 Diogma glabrata
ATATTTTTTGTTTTAAAGATAAAATTCGTTGTGCATATGACTGTCGGGAATCAGTTTTTTTTGTTCTGAAGGAAAATTATAAAAATGGCGTTATTAGAGAGATTTTTTTTATGTTAAATATCAAATATTTTATTATTAGATGAACTTTTTAAAATATTATAAAAATTATTATGTAGTACAATAAATAAAATAAATACAATTGTTAAAAATGATTTACTTATTTTACAAACAGAAGTTTCTTTTGAATAGGAAAACGCTTCTGCAATTATTTTCTCTGTATTAGATGGCATAAAAAAATGAAATGTTTATTTGTCACTTTTAGTAATCACTTATCACTCTTATTAAAAATAATTTGACGGTCTCGACTGCAGACAAAAAAGTCGTTTAAATACCTAAATCTATTTAGGAACTTTTGACTGGAGAAGTATTATGTTCGTATTATGTTATTATGGAATCATAAAGTAAAAGATTGTATTTTAACATTAAATTACAAATATTTTATTGTTGAATAAACTTTTTAAAATATCATACAAATTATATATGTAGGTTAAATAAAATATATATAGTTATTGAAAATTATTTACCTATTTTACATTCAAAAGTTTCTTTTGAGTTGGAAAACATTTTTGCAATTATTGTCTTAGTATTTAATGGTACAAAAGAATGAAATTTTTGAGTTCCACTTATAGTAATCGCATTTTTATTTTGATTTTGTAATTTTTCTTGTGTAAATTGATATTCATTTTTATCGGCGTATCCAAAGTTCATGGTAGATTCCCATTTTAAAGCCCATTCGAAAAGTTTTTTTGGTGTATCAATAATATCTCTGCTCCCCATACTATAACGGTGTGCAGCACGCTTCAGTGTACCACCAATCCCATCGCAAGGTCCCTTTCCATGGCTGGTAGCATGAAAATGCCATTCTGCATCAACCCTAAAGTCTTTTTTATGGTGGTTTATTTTTGTATTGAGAAGGTGCACCGTCGGTGTTATAAATTACTTTCCTAATATTAGAATTTATATGCGTTCTGATGAATTCAATAAGCTTTGTAATGAAAAGATGGACTGTAGTACTGTTGTGATATCCGAAATGAGTATAACACTTCGGTGCTGTATATATTCACTTGCGGCACTTTTAAAATATATGACAAATGAATGAATAGCAGCTTGTAAATTATTATAATGATAACCTTGAAACGAATCCTGAATTATGAAGCCGTAGTTTTCAGAAAAATCCCCTTAAACGAAGCACTCTCCTGATTCTAATTTTTTTTTCTTTCCTCAATGAATGTAGATTGCTGTTTTGCTATAAAGTTGTGTGGTATCAAAATTTGTAAACGGTAAACAAATTTTTTCATAAATTCTTCTACAGTTTCTATTAAAGTATCCAAATTGCATCGATCAGTGGTATTCCATTGTTGATATTTGACTTGAAGGATTCCTTTAACGTCTAAATCATTTAGTAATCTTTCTTCCAGTTGTTGAAGTTTTTTTGAACATTCATTGCACTTCAAAGTATGAAAATCTTCTGTTAATTCACCACATGAAACAAACTCAATTAATGTTTTATAATTCTAGAAAGCAGCATCAGTAATCCAAGACATCTTAGAGTGTTGAATCATTAGTTTCATATTTTGATGTATGGTACACACGCACATATTATGAACTCCTTGGAATAATTTTATATATTCTTGTAGTCGAAGGGACGTGAATTTAGTAAATCCTATTTTCACATCAGGAAGCTTATTTTTAAACTTCACATAAGCTTCATTTAATGTGCATAGCAATAAGCGCTTTTGTGGATTTATGCTGAAATTGCTCATATTTTCTTTATTGTACACATATAATTTTTATAGTATTTTAAAAAGTTTATTTAATAATAAAATATTTGATATTTAACATAAAAAAAATCTCTTAGTTTATAACGCCATTTTTATAATTTTCCTTCAGAACAAAAAAAATGATTCCCAACAGTCATATGTACAACGAATTTTATCTTTAAAAGAAAAAATAACGCATGTCCTAAACTTTCGCAAGTTGTTAGATATAAAATAAGCTTCAATTTAGTTTAAAAAAAAAAAAGGTGTAACGCCATCTTTTCTTCAATTACACCGTTTTTTTCTTATGTTACACCGTTAAAATTTATTTCAAAAAATTAACAATGTACATTTTTAAAAACTTTGTTCTAATACCTATTCAATGATATCATTTATGAAAATCGATTGAGTAGTTTTTCTACAATCGCTCGTCAAAATGCACTCACATCACAAAATAACAAAAAATTGAGGGGCACCCTGGTCGAAAAGGGGTCGAATAAGACCCCTGGTCGAAAAAAAAATTCTATGAGAACTTGTATTTTTTATTTATGAAAGACTATCTATAAACAAAAAATAATCAAAATTAAAAGGGGTCAAGTCAAAATTTCCCAAAAATTTGCTGAACTTGCGTGAAATTGCTCAATTATAAATTAAATGCAGTTTACAAATTGTAGTAGGCTTTGCATTATTCTGTGTCAAAATGAATTGAAATATTTAATTTTTAAATATCTAATTTTTCTTTAATTAAAAATTTTTCTTTTTATTAAAAATGTAATGTAATATACATATGAAACAACATTACGTAACACTTTTTTTCTCATTACGTTATACTTTTTGTAATAATCAATTTACATGTCATGGATAGTGTGATGTAATTGATAATTTACTGTGATAGGAGTAGAAAAATATTTTATTTCGTTTTTTGGATGATTTTGCAGATATCGGTTGTATAAAATTCGACTTATCTGTTCTTTTTCAATTTATGTGCACGCTTTAACTAAAGATTTTGGTAGTTCTAAAATTTTTTGATATTTGTGACAAAATAATTAACATTTTGTAAATTTTTGATTTGAACTCACTCTGGCACTAATGAGGTTACGAGTTCGAATCCAAACCGAAACACGTAAACAAGAAAAACAGGTTTTTTTGAGATATTTTCAGCCATATCTTTGAATTGAAAAATTCAAATTACTTCCTCAGTTACTTGAGCTTAATTTCTCACAAAAATCCCGAATAATTTTTAAATATAGTTTTCAGATTACATTTAATTTTAAAATAACGTAGCTAAAAGATTATATCATAAGGAAATATAATATTTTTCTGTTCCATAACGAAATAAAGTACCGCAAAAATAAATATAATGCTATAAAACGAAACGCATAACGTTACGATTTTTTTTCGTTTTGCAACACTGATTACAAGGCCAAATAAATTTAAATCATGTTGTAACTGTGTCCAAATTCGTAATCATTCATTGGCGACTGGCTTTAAAGTTTGATAAAGGTTCTCAGCCTTTTTTATCAAGTCCATGCTAAGTATCTGGTAAAAAATATTAATATTTGAAATCAAATCCATCACGCCTCAATCATATTCTTTTTCTGTTTTACACGTCAATCGGTTTGTGCAAACAGTCAAACTGTTGAGATCACTCACGGTCATAGTGACAGAGGGATGCAGAGGGATTTCCGTACAAATGGAATGCTTTGCCAGACTTAATATGTAGTCTCGGGGCGTCCAATCCCCAAAAGTTTAAAGAAAGCGTTCATCAACATCACAGAACGCATGTAGTTGTAGAACCTACGTCTTAAAAGGTATATATGTGTTGTTGTGACTTGAGACACCTATTGTAAATTCTTTAACACAACACAACACACCTATTTAATTTCTTTAACACAACACATATTCGCCCTTTCTTTATTTAGAAATTGAACGAATTGCAAGTGATTCTCCATCGAACGTTTTCGGTAATCGAATTCCAGATCCGCCAGCACTTTTGTACCAATATTTTGAAATATAATTACTTTTAAAGAATTTCAAATTTTCAAAGGCGTGCAAGGTGTAAATGTATTAAAATGCGACATTATACAACAGTTCTATTAGAAAGCAAATAAGTAACATTGCTTTATTTGAGAAAAACAATTTTTGTTCAAAACTTTGTGTTGGGACAACTCAAATGACCCGGTTGAATCACAATCTTTAAATGATACAGTCATCAGCGTATCATCTTCAGAATCCCCATAATTACAACATTTATTGTACTTATTATGTTTATTTTTCAAATATCTAAGTGTACACAACTCTATGTGACACACTGTAATTCTTAAACCGTAAATTATAAACTAATTTAATTGTACACATAATTTTCCCTCTTATTAATTTGGACATCAAGTCATCAACATCTAAATAAATCTAAAAATCGAAATATTATAAATATTAATCTAAAAAAATTAAACATTCAACGAAATATCTGAGGTTTTGCTTTTGCTACTTGGCGATAATTCCTGAAATCAACACTTTGTTTTTTGAAAAAAAAAAAAAATATTTTTTTATCATTTTTTTTTAAACAGTGTTTAAAACAAACCATCTCTGTAGAGGGGAAAGATGGGTAGGGGCGTAAAGTTTTATTCTTACCTAGGGCGGCGTAACTAAGCCTCGTCCCGGCTCTGACTAGATATACATATATATATAAGCTATATTTATTATATATATATATATATATATATATATATATATATATATATATATATATATATATATATTATATAATAATTATATATATATATATATATATATATTATATATATAATATATATAATATATATATATATATATATATATATATATAATATATATATATATATATATATATATATATATATATATATATATATATATATATATATATATATATATATATATTATATATATATATATATATATATATATATGGGGCATTCCATGCCAAATCACCGAGGTTTCGGCCCGACCCCTTTCGATTTCGCTGAAAATTTTTTATCATTTTCTACCCTACCAAACACATTTTTCTGAATTTTTTCAGATTTTTTTACCCAACCCAAAAAAAGTTAAAAAAAGTACAAAAACAATCGTTAAGTGTATTTACAGCCAGGATTGAGTTATTTTATTAAAGTATCGTTGTTACAATGTTAAAAGTTTAAATATTATAACTATTTTCCTCGATTTAACGATGGTTTTCTTGGTTTCTTAACTGTACTGTGTTGTGTGGATTGTTCCGACGAAGAAAAAGACTTAACTATTACAACAAAATTCAATAATGGAGTAATTTGATAAATTTTTTGTGTCGCTGGTATCGGTTTAGCATTTTTGAAGCGTTCCTCTAATTTCTCTTTCATGGAATTGTATTCTTCAGATTTTGAAAATCTAATATTAATATTTGGTAAATTTTTCAAAGCCCACTCAAATAATTGTGATGGTATTAGAATTTGTAGATTAGGTGGCAATTGTAGGCTAGCACGTGCAGCCATTCGTTTCAAAGTACCACCTATTCCATCACATGGACCTTTACCATGTGCCGTAGCGAAAAAAAATCCACTCTACGTTTATTCCGAATTCTTCATTGTAATGAGATAAATTAACAAAATGTTTGTAATTTTTATACTGTTGTGGTGCGCCATCCGAGAAGAAAAAAATTTTACGAACTCCAGATGACAAAGATTTTATGAAATCGATAATGACCCCAGAGTACAATGAACAGCAATTGCATCATGATTCAAGCAATCAGTAATTATTGCCATACTCTGATGAGTAAGTTGATTGTTTTTTTTTATAATAAATAACCAAAGTATAAACCGTCGATAAACCAAGAAAACCATCGTTAAATCGAGGAAAATAATTATAATATTTAAACTTTTAACATTGTAACAACGATACTTTAATAAAATAACTCAATCCTGGCTGTAAATACACTTAACGATTGTTTTTGTACAATTTTTTTCAATTTCTAAGATTTTAAAAACAATCCAAAAAAATTTTAACGCAAAGTGATGTAAAATAAGCTAATTTTAGAATTTTTTTTTTTTTTTCAATCGAAAAAAAAAATAGAAAGAAAAGTCGGCACAAAATCTAAATAAGGGGGTTAAATACTATCATAGTTGAAGTTTTTTTTTGATACAAAAAAATTGAAAATCGAAGGTATTCGAACTTCGAAAAAAACCGTTTTATTCGAAATATTGAAATATTTCATAGATCCTGACATCTGCAAAATTTTTGTATTTTTTTCTGAAAACTGCATTTAAAAACACAAATTTTGAAAAAAAAATCGTTCCCAAACGTTCAATTTTTGAAAAAGTTCTAGCATTTTTAAAAAAAAGAGCGGTTTTTTCCAAAAATTCGTAACTTTTTTTTGTGTTGGGTTAAAAAAATCTGAAAAAATTCAGTAAAATGTCTTTGGTAGGGTAGAAAATGATAAAAAAATTTCAGCGAAATCGAAAAGGGGTCGGGCCGAAACCTCGGTGATTTGGCATGGAATGCCCACATATAATATATATGAGCAATTTCACGAAGATTCAACATCGTTTTGACTTGACCCCTTTTAATTTTGATTATTTTTTGTTTATAGATAGTCTTTGATAAATAAAAAATACAAGCTCTCTTAGAATTTTTTTTTTCGACCAGGGGTCTTCACAGGGTGCCCCTCAATTTTTGTTATTTTGTGATGTGAGTGCATTTTGACGAGCGATTGTAGAAAAACTACTCAATCGATTTTCATAAATGATATGTCGTTGAATAGGTATTAGAACAAAGTTTTTAAAAATGTACACTGTTAATTTTTTGAAATAATTTTTAACGGTGTAACATAAGAAAAAAATGGTGTAATTGAAAAAAAGATGGCATAGCCTTTTTTTTTTTTTTTTAACTAAATTGAAGCTTATTTTATATCTAACAACTTGTGAAAGTTAAGGACTAGCGTCATTTTTTGTTTTAGAGATAAAATTCGTTGTGCATATGACTGTCGGGAATCAGTTTTTTTTTGTTCTGAAGAAAAATTATAAAAATGGCGATTTTTAGATTCAGATTTTTTTTATGTTAAATATTAAATATTTTATTATTAAATGAACTTTTTAAAAAGCAATTTCGGTCAAGTTCAGCAAAATTTTGCGACATTTTGACTCGACCCTTTTTAATTTGGTCTATTTTGGTCTATATTTAAAAAATTCTACTTGAAGCCGTATTTTTCATTTATCAAAGGCTATCTATAAACTAACAAGTTGTTAGATATAAAATAAGCTTCAATTTAGTTTAAAAAAAAAAAAAAAAAAAGGCTATGCCATCTTTTTTTCAATTACACCATTTTTTTCTTATGTTACACCGTTAAAAATTATTTAAAAAAATTAACAGTGTACATTTTTAAAGATTTTGTTCTAATACCTATTCAACGACTTATAATTTATGAAAATCGATTCTGTAGTTTTTCTACAATCGCTCGTCAGAATGCACTCACATCACAAAATAACAAAAATTGAGGGCACCCTGTGAAGACCCCTGGTCGAAAAAAAAAATTCTAAGAGAACTAGTATTTTTTATTTATCACAGACTATCTATAAACAAAAAATAATCAAAATTAAAAGGGGTCAAGTCAAAACGATGTTGAATCTTCGTGAAATTGCTCATATATATATATATATATTATATATATATATATATTATATATATATATATATATATATATATATATATATATATAATATATATATATATAATATTATATATATATATATATATAATATATTATATATATATATATATATATATATATATATATATATATATATATTTATATATATATATATATATATATATATATAATATATATATATATATATATGTATATATATATATATATAAATATATATATATATATATATATATATATATATATATATATATATATATATATATATATATATATATATATATATATATATATATATATATATATAATATATATTATATACATATATATAAATATATATATATATATATATATATATAGATATATATAAATATAATATATTATATATATATATATATATATATATATATATATATATATATATATGCAAATTTTGATCATAAATATATAATCAATTTATATTTAATATCTCTTCGACTTTTAATATTATTCAAATATTTTAATAACTGAAGTGTTTATAGTCGAAAATGTTGTTTTTTTAAAAATTATTTAAAACAAGTTTTATTTATTTCTATAAATTCTATATATCGACTGCTAATTACAGTCATCTTCAGGGATTCTATAAACATACAACAACATTTTAAAATTTTTAAACAAAAAATTTTTTTGAAAATAACTTACAAAAAACAAATAAAAGTATAAAAATAACTTCAAAAAACCATCAAAAATGAATACAAAAATGAACTTGAAGCAAAAATTTAAAATATTAACAAATTATATAAACCAAATAGTTTTTTTCCTATTATCTCAAAAAATGTTTATGTTAATAAAACTTTCTGAAAACAAAACATTTTTATAAACTAAAAATGACAGAACAAATTTGTTTACAAAAATCAAAGGAATAGTTGATAAAATTTTTTTACAATTTTGACAAGGTTAAGATAAATTTTTACAAAAATGTTTTTTCAAAATAGGAAAATAAATATCACTAATCTTCCTCAAATCCGTTTTGATATTAATGCTATTATCATGTTTTAAAAATTCTGTTGACTCCAAAAATTCTCTTTTTGAAATTTATTTTGTTCAGTTAGTAAAACTTCAACAGATTCAAAATTAAAATGTTCAACATCACCTTCCTTAAATTTTGCTAAGCCATGAGAAACTAAAGAAGTTTGCCCATGCTTGTCCGTTAAATTTCTTTCAGTAAATTTTAATTGTTTAAAATTAAATGATTTGTTTTTGATTTGCTTTTTAATATTAGGATTTTGCGAATTATCAATTATTATGTTGTGGTAGTCATTCATATGTTGTTTTGTCCTAAAAACTAATTTCTTGCTGGTTTGACCAATATAACATTTATTGCATGGAGGATTACACTTAATTTTATAAACAACACACGATTTATCCCATATATTTAATGAATCTTTAGTTTGTGTGAAAACTTTTTTTAACCTATTTATTGGTTCCAAAGCAATGTTGATATTGTAATTTTTAGCAATAGATTTAATTTTTTCGGATAATTTGGGAACATATTTCAATTCATTAAAATTTTTTTTTGTTGTAATTGGTAAATTTTCGAAACAATTTTGTGTAGTTAAAATTTCTTTTTCATTTAAGGCAATCATAATTGCATTATTAATAACACCATAGGGATAATTGTTACTTTCCAATATATTTGCAACAGTTCTTATATTTTTAGGATGATGTTGTTTATCACTTAGTTTTAAAACTCTTCTGAAAAAATTAACAGCAACATTTTTCTTCATTGAAAACGGATGATTTGATTTGAAATTTAAAATCCTTTCAGTTGATGAAGGTTTACAATACCAATTAGTGATAATTTTTTCATTAACTCTAGTTAAAAGCAGGTCTAAGAATGGTAACGAATTGTTATGTTCAAGCTCTATTGTAAACTGTAATCTTGGATGAAAACTATTAATTTGTAATAAAGTGTGTTCAATTAGTTCTATTGGAATATCTGTAATTATGTCATCTACATATTGTAATAAACTTCGTCCAGAATGGGTTAATTTTATTTACTCATTCATTAATTAAAAGTTAACTCCTTTTTCAATCTTTTACTTGTATTGCAAATTGTATTGCATAAATTAATGTAAATTAAATTTGTTATACAAATGTTTACATTAATGAATTAAAAGGAGTTACCTAATACATTTTGCACAAATTAAATTTGAGTTCGCTAATACAAATGCAAGTATGAATGACAACAGGTGTGGCCTATTTCAGATGTACGGACTACGTAGTATTGATTTCTAGTGGATTATAGAAGTTTCGATTTATTTATTTTTCGATATAAATAAGCAAACAAAAATATCAGATAGTCAGTTTTGCTTTTGCAATTAAAAGTGATTATAAATATTCGCAAGTTTAAGGAATAATCGGTGGTACTTGAGCCTGGGTACTAATAGTGAAAGAATCTGAACTTAGTGGAATAGTAAATACAGATTTTACGATTCCGAATATTATTGATTCAAATTGTGGAAAAGCGGTGAAGTTTAGTGTACATAAATTGGAGACCCTGGAATTTATTGTAAGGAAAAACGGAAGCTGCTGTAATTTGATGACAAATAAAGTTTGAGATTCTGTTAACTAAAGATCTGTCTTTTACTGTCGTGTTTGTTCAATAATCTAAAAGAACCAACGAAGAGTCGTTACAGTGGTGTCAGAAGTGGGATTATTGAAACAATGGTCAAAACAGTAAATATTAGTGATCTCAGCCAGACCCAGCTAAAGGACGAGTTGAGGAAAAGGAATGCTCCAATCCACGGAACGAAGGCAGAACTTGCATTCCGGCTGCGTAAAATTTTAGAAGAAGCAGGTGAAAGCACAGAGGTCATAGAAATAGAGCTGGAGGATGCTCCGGTTCAGAATGCCCCCGCAATTGATCCGATGATGGCGTTGATGAAAGAAATGATGGCACAGCAACAACAACAAAAAGTAGAACAACAACAATTTGCTGATATGATTGCCAAACAAGGAAACAACCAACAACAACAACTTGCTGATCTGATGGCCCGACAAGAGAAGCAGGCAGCAGAACAAAAAGTAGAGCAACGACAACAATTTGCTGATATGATGGCGAAGCAAGAAAGTCTACGTGAAGTAATCGAGTCACGTATATCCTGTGCAGAGGTGAAAATCAACAACATGGAAAGGGAGCTGCGGACAGTTACTGAAGAACAAGAGAAATTACGCAAACTTTCGAGTGAATTACGCCAAGAAATAGCACAAGGGAAGTCAGGTAACATGATCAATCCATCAACTACTTCAGCCCCAGCTAGAGTGAAAACACCCGCATTTGATGGATCTACATCGTACCAGATATTTAAGATGCAATTTGAGATAGCAACAACTGGGGTTGATCACCAGCAAAAAGCAAATGCGCTTATATTGGCATTGAAGGGACCTGCTGCTGAAATTTTGCAAACACTATCAGCGACAGAGCGTGATTACAGCAAGATAATGGAGGCCTTAGAAGTAAGATATGGGGAAAGTCATATGCAAGCTCTCCATCGCATGCAGCTCAAGACACGAAAACAAGGAGTCAGCGAAACTTTGCAAGAATTAGAGGCTGACATTGTGAGACTGGTAAATCGGTCATATCCAAACTATAACGCGGAACACCGAGACGAACTGGCAGCTGATACATTTATCAATGCTCTTCGAGATGTACAAATGAGAAATCAGCTTTATCTAAGTGTAAAGAAATTACCTGCGGAAGTCTTAGCATTGGCCCTGCAAATGGAAGCCGGAAAAAGAGCGCATGGCTCGGATAGTGTACGTCAGATGGAAGTTGCTGAGGAACCACTGAAAGCAGCGCTGGATGAAGTGATCATGCGTGTCAAAAGTTTGGAAGATAAGCCTGAACGAAATCAACGAAGAAGATCTAGTAGAGTAAGATGCTGGAATTGTGGGCAGTTAGGGCATATCAGACGGGAATGCAAAACACGAGTAGCAGCAAAAGAAGGAGTAGTTCCAGTCCAGACGATGAACCTCTCAAACAAGCAAGTGGATGTCAAAAAGGAGGAAGATTGCCGTGTTGAACATCGTAAGAAAAGGATACAAAGGGAATGCAAAACACTAATAGCTGCAAAAGAAGGAGTAGTTCCAGTCCGGTTGATGAATCTTTCAAACAAGCAAGTGGATGTCAAAAAGGCAGGAGATTTCCACGTTGAACACCGTAAGAAAGGGATACATTGTAACGCTGACGATCTTTCAAGAAAACCCTGTATTGAGGAGCGCAAGTCATGTAGCAGGACTGAGAGAAGTCAAGCAATGAAGGTGAAACAAATTAAGTTCCAAACTCCTGACGATTGGTGTACCGAGGCATTTAAAAGAGAGCAGCTAAAGGATCCAGCTATGGCTCCAATATTGAAATGGAAAACTGAGGGAAGGCGACCGGAGTGGAAAGAGGTCGCACCTTTAAGTACGGAGGTGAAATGTTACTGGGCGCAATGGGACTCACTATTTATGGACAACGGGATATTAAAAAGAAAATGGGAGTCCGCTGATGGAAAGAAAGTGTTGGAGCAACTGGTGTTGCCATCAAGTCGAGTGGAAGAGGTACTGGGAAAGCTGCATGGAAGTATTTCTGGAGGACACCTGGGAGTCAATAAAACCCTAGTAAAGTAAGGGAGAGGTTTTATTGGGTAAGGTATCGCACAGACGTGGAGCAATGGTGTCGGCGATGCGATACTGGTGCAGGGAGCAAAGGACCAAAAACTAGAACTCGAGGAGAGATGCAACAGTACAATGTGGGTGCCCCAATGGAGAGAATTGCTATAGACATCGCGGGGCCATTTCCGGAAACGACAAAATTGATTACTTTACAAAATGGCCGGAAGCTTATGCACTACCGAACCAGGAAGCAGTTACGGTCGCGGAAACATTAGTCAATGAATGGGTTTGCAGATATGGAACACCGCTCGAGTTGCATACCGACCAGGGAAGGAATTTCGAATCTCAACTGATGGAAGAGCTGTGCAGAACACTTGGCATTAGAAAAACACGAACTACACCTATGAACCCACAATCAGATGGCATGGTAGAACGATTCAACCGAACCATGGAAGAACATTTGTCAAAGGTAGTAGAAGCCAACCAAAGAAATTGGGACAAGGATCTTCCGTTATTCTTGATGGCCTATCGTAGCGCAGTGCACGATACGACAAGTGAAACGCCAGCGAATATCATGTTCGGAAGAGAACTACATCTTCCTAGTGACATCGAGTTTGGCATCCATGGAGGTCTGGTATCCACGAAAACAGATTATGTGGGACAACTAAGGGAGAAGATGAATAAAATCCATCAGCAGGTTCGAGACCACATTAAGATTGCCAGTGACAAAATGAAAACCAGGTACGACATAAATGCAAATAGTGGCGGTTTTCAAGAAGGAGAATTGGTATGGCCATACAACCCCAGAAGAACTAAGGGAAGATCACCCAAGCTGCAGCCAGATTGGGAAGGCCCATATAAAATAATCAAACGAATTAATGATGTCATCTACCGCATACAAAAGGGACCCCGTACCAAGATGAAAGTGATACATCTGCAAAGGTTGGCACCGTACCAAGGTAACAGCACCAATGCGATCTCTGATATTGTTCGGGACGAACAAAACTAAATGGAGGGCAATGTAATAAACTTCGTCCAGAATGGGTTAATTTTATTTACTCATTCATTAATTAAAAGTTAACTCCTTTTTCAATCTTTTACTTGTATTGCAAATTGTATTGCATAAATTAATGTAAATTAAATTTGTTATACAAATGTTTACATTAATGAATTAAAAGGAGTTACCTAATACATTTTGCACAAATTAAATTTGAGTTCGCTAATACAAATGCAAGTATGAATGACAACAGGTGTGGCCTATTTCAGATGTACGGACTACGTAGTATTGATTTCTAGTGGATTATAGAAGTTTCGATTTATTTATTTTTCGATATAAATAAGCAAACAAAAATATCAGATAGTCAGTTTTGCTTTTGCAATTAAAAGTGTTTATAAATATTCGCAAGTTTAAGGAATAATCGGTGGTACTTGAGCCTGGGTACTAATAGTGAAAGAATCTGAACTTAGTGGAATAGTAAATACAGATTTTACGATTCCGAATATTATTGATTCAAATTGTGGAAAAGCGGTGAAGTTTAGTGTACATAAATTGGAGACCCTGGAATTTATTGTAAGGAAAAACGGAAGCTGCTGTTATTTGATGACAAATAAAGTTTGAGATTCTGTTAACTAAAGATCTGTCTTTTACTGTCGTGTTTGTTCAATAATCTAAAAGAACCAACGAAGAGTCGTTACAATATTTATAAACAAAAGTTGGAGTATACATAAAATTTGTAGTTTCAAATAATTCTTCTAGAACAATATCAGCAAGTATTGGAGACAAAGGATTACCCATAGCCAAACTAAATGTTTGTTTATAAATTTTATTATCATACTGGAAATAGTTATTATCTTCAACACAAAATTTAATTATATTTATGAAATCCATCATCAAGATTTGAGTATGTTCTTCAATCAAATGCCATTTCTTTTTAATAATATCACAAACCAAAATAACAGGAACATTGGTAAAAAGTGATTTTACATCAAAAGATATTAATTGTCTATTTATTTTTTTTTAAAAATTTTAAAATGTTGTTGTATGTTTATAGAATCCCTGAAGATGACTGTAATTAGCAGTCGAAATATAGGATTTATAGAAATAAATAAAACTTGTTTTAAATAATTTTTAAAAAAACAACATTTTCGACTATAAACACTTCAGTTATTAAAATATTTGAATATATATATATATATATATATATATATATATATATATATATATATATATATATATATATATATATATATATATATATATATATATATATATATATATATATATATATATATATATATATATATATATATATATATATATATATATATATATATATATATATATATATATATATATATATATATATATATATATATATATATATATATATATATATATATATATATATATATATATATATATATATATATATATATATATATATATATATATATATATATATATATATATATATATATATATATATATATATATATATATATATATATATATATATATATATATATATATATATATGAAAAATTTCACGAAGATTCAACAACGTTTTGACTTGACCCCTTTTAATTTTGATTATTTTTTGTTTATAGATAGTCTTTCATAAATAAAAAATACAAGTTCTCTTAGAATTTTTTTTTCGACCAGGGGTCTTCACAGGGTGCCCCTCAAGTTTTTGTTATTTTGTGATGTGAGTGCATTTTGACGAGCGATTGTAGAAAAACTACTGATAATTATATGATATTGATAATTATAACTACTGATAATTATATGATATTGACTGATATTGATAATTATATATAAAATATTTGTAATTTAATGTTAAAATACAATCTTTTACTTTATGATTCCATAATAACATAATACGAGCATAATACTTCTCCAGTCAAAAGTTCCTAAATAGATTTTGTTATTTATACGGTTTTTTTGTTTGCAGTCGAGACTGTCAAATTATTTTTTATACGAGTGACAAGTCATTACTAAAAGTGATAAATAAACATTTCATTTTTTTATGCCATCTAATACAAAGAAAATAATTGCAGAAGCGTTTTCCTATTCAAAAGAAACTTCTGTTTGTAAAATAAGTAAATCATTTTTAACAATTGTATTTATTTTATTTATTGTACTACATAATAATTTTTATAATATTTTAAAAAGTTTATTTAACAATAAAATAGTTGATATTTAACATAAAAAAAAATCTCTTAGTTTATAACGCCATTTTTATAATTTTCCTTCAGAACAAAAAAAAACTGATTCTCGACAGTCATATGCACAACGAATTTTATCTTTAAAACAAAAAATATCACTAGTACCAAACTTTCACAAGTTGTTAGATATAAAATAAGCTTCAATTTAGTTTAAGAAAAAAGGTGTAGCGCTATCTTTTCTTCAATTACACAGTTTTTTTCTTATGTTACACCGTTAAAAATTATTTCAAAAAATTAACAGTGTACATTTTTAAAAACTTTGTTCTAATACCTATTCAACGACATATCATTTATGAAAATCGATTGAGTAGTTTTTCTACAATCGCTCGCCAAAATGCACTCACATCACAAAATAACAAAAAATTGAGGGGCACCCTGTGAAGACCCCTGGTCGAAAAAAAAAAAATTCTAAGAGAACTAGTATTTTTTATTTATGAAAGACTATCTATAAACAAAAAATAATCAAAATTAAATGGGGTCAAGTCCAAATTTCCTAAAAATTTGCTGAACTTGCGTGAAATTGCTCATATATACATATAAATTTTTTTTGTTTTGTTTTTTCGTCTCCGCTTATCATATATAGTCGTTTGGCACCAAAATTTTTCCCGAAATGCCGAGATGACGCTCATTGCAATGGGTAGATTTTTGTTTGAAATCTACCTAAAACAAGGACTGCAATAGTTTCGTTGATATGACGCGATAGTTATACAAACTCAGGTAAAATCGATCTGATAAATTGATGATTAACTGTAGGTATTATTGGTAGTTAGGAAATGCTAAAGTTATTATCGGTTATTGGTTATTGGTAGTTGGAAGGTTATTAAAGGTTTACTTATTAGTTACTTCTATTTTTTTTTTGTTGAGTGTTTGCTTTTTATTGATGAATAATAGTTATTCATTCTACAAGATGATAAAATTGCACTTTATCTTTGAGAGCTAATAAGCATCGAGAAGATAATGAAATTTTATCATCGTGTGGAATACAACATCATTTTCCATAGCAACTGTTAAAGAAGACCAAAAAATGAAGAAAAATCAATGATAAATTTAATTTAAAAGTGTCAGGAAAAAACAGTTTCACGTAAAAATGAGTATAAGTGGTTTTTGATAACTTTTTGAATTTTATAAATAAACAAACAAATCAATTTTTTCTGTTTTTTGGAAAAATTTGAAGAATATCAACAGCAAAATACTTATATCAAAATACTTTATCTACCCTTGCTGTTAAAGTACTACTTTATCCACCCTTGATGGTAGAGTGCAACTTTTCTCTCTAATTTTAGTTGATAATAGCACGTTTCAACAGTTTCTATAGAAAAAAAATACATTAATTTAAAAAATTGGGTTGTTTTACATCTTACAAATAGTTAAAATATTACTCCTGCCATCAACCATTTCTTAGTTTGTCCTAGTTTAAGTCTCACTTACGGTTAAATATTCATATAAGTACCCTTTGTGGGTTTGTTATTAAATTGATTTAAGACTCAAGTAGTATTTGACAGTAAAATCTGCTGAAACACAAACAAATTATTACTGTAATAAATCAAACTTACTAACAAAATTCATATTTATACGATGAAGTTTTTAAAAAAACTTAAAGTTTTAAGTTCAATATCAGTTTTTATGTTCACTACGATAAGTTGGCCTGAACATTCACAGGATGCACAGCTTTCAAAAGGACTTTGCTATTTTTATACATAATAACACATTAAAGCACTTTTTATTCTAAACTTGAATATTATCTACTTTGATTACGATTTCTGACACAACATGACTGACGAAAAATTCCATTAATATATTATTCTTCAACTGTTATATATCAGCTAAACACCCTTAATTTAAAAAAAAAAAAAACAAAAGCAAATTTGTCTTCAAAAAACCAACTTATCTTCAAAAACAACAGGTAAGGTAGAGCTTAGATTAGTCACTTTTTTCTATTCTATATTTTATTATAACTACAGAGTAGCAGAAAAAATAAATAAATCGATTACCATTGTCATGTGACTAAATTTAATTATATTAAAAATCACTTAAGTTTTGAGTTTGTTTTTCATTTTATTTTTTGTATTTTAGGTATAAAATTAAAATTAATCATTTTTAAACAAGAAAAACCTAAGTAAAAATAATTTTCTTTTCTTTCTTGATTTTTGTTTTATTTCCTGGGATAATTTAACGAAAACAAAAACTATAGAAAACTATCATGGCTCAAATACAGTATTTTTTAGTTGGTGTTCTTGTATCAGTAGTTGGGTTCGTTTTTATTGTTTTCACCCTAATGGCTTTGTGCTACAGGTCAGTTGTAGTACATAGAAACTTCACCCTGTGTCTGAGGTTAGTTCTTTAAATTATTAACAAATGTTAAAGGTAGTTTTTCTTTAATTTTTACAGATATAATAAATAGAAAAAATATTTTAACTATGAATCAAAAGAAACAATTTTATCAAAAAATATAATCTAAATTATTTTTAATTTTAATTTTAGTTATTATTATTAATTTAAATGACATAATCTATTATATACTTAAAGAAAAATATATTTTTATTATAAAATAAATTATAAGTTATTTAAACTTAGTAGAAAACTTAGAGAAACAAGTTTGAAGCGCCTTAAGTTTCTTTTTAGTTTGTTCAAATTTAATTTTGAATTAGACTTAATTTTGTTATTTAATTTAATTTTTTTTCGAATTATTTTAATTCACAAAAATACGTTTCATTTAATTAGTTAAATCATCAAGAAATAAAAATAGTTGATATTTTTCCTAATATCAGTTGTAATTTTAAAAGAATAAAAGAATTTTACAGATATCTGATTTATGAAATAAATTTTCAAATGGAATAATCAAAATAGAAATTATTTAACAGATACACCATAGGATTATGCATGATTTAATATTAATGGTTTAATATTTAAAATATATGTTCTATTATTAGATTCAACGAAATTTGTCAAGGTTTTAGTAGATTTCATACATTACTCTGTTACCCTCGTCAGTCCCTAGCGGTCAAATTCATAAAAATTGAAATATCTCAAAACCTACTTAAAAAAGTGACCGGCCCGATTGGAACAATATATAGTACTTATTAGAATACACATCTTAAATATCCGAATTTGTAGAAATTTAAAACAAAAAATTTTTTATTTCAAAATAAAAACCGAATTTTCC
>CAVNZG010000672.1:0-32962 GCA_963693315.1 Diogma glabrata
CTAAATAGCCGAAGATACCATGTCAACTAGAGAAACAGATGGGGAAAATTCATCTGGAAAAAGATTGAGCATCGGGCAAGCATTCAGTTCTAAAATTTGACCACGCTATTAAAATAATTGTGTTGGAAAGCTATATGTAGTTCAACAACTAGGTCTTTTATGTAATTAGATATTTATCAGAATTTGAAATATTTTGTGTCTTTGTTGGAATTAAAACATGTCTCATGTCATGTAACATCGACTCATGTGAAAACATTTATACATTTTAGGTTTTTTGTATACAAAATTATTAGTTTTTATTAATTATATTAATTTATTTATATTAATTAATTATTTTAAAAAAGTCATGGAATTTTTATCTTTTTGGTCTGGAAAGTCATGGAAAGTCAGGGAATTTTGTTTCGAAAAAAAAGTGGACACCATGCGTATTAACAAAGCCAGAAATACGTTCAATATGCTTCACAAGATCTGGAATGCATCCGTTCTGTCAAGAAAGACAAAGCTACGAATGCTCAATGCATGTGTCAAGTCAGTACTGCTGTATGGGTGTGAAACGTGGAAACAAACAAGAAAGATCACAAATAAACTACAGGTGTTTGCGAACAAATGCCTGAGAAGACTGATCAAATGCTTCTGGCCAAACACCATCAGTAACCAGGAACTTCTACGGCAGACAGAGCAGTTAGACATTTAAACCGAGATAAAATAAAGAAAATGGAGATAGATAGGACATACACTGAGAAAATCAGTCAAAGATATAACAAGGATGTCACTAGAGTGGAATCCGCAAGGCAAAAGGAGAGTTGGAAGACCACCCATGACATGGGAGAAAACGGTGCTAGCTGAAGCAAAACAAATTGGCAAGACATGGGGTGAACTGAAAGCGATTGCCCCCAACAGAGTTAGACGGTCCAGTCTAGTAGACGCCCGAGTGCTTTCAATCCACAAAGATTTAAAAAAAGCGTCCACCTATACCTCAAGACGCATGTTGTTGTGGGACCTACGTCTTAAAAGGTATCTATGTGTTGTTGTGACACATTTTGTAATTCCTACTACACAACACTTCTTATTAAAAAAAAAAAAAAAAAAAAAAAAAAAAAATAAAATTTATCAATATTGAATATTTGAACATATTTCTATCATTTGTTTCCAAATGACAACCTTGGCATTCCAGGTTCCTGGAAAATCAGCTGTTTTAAAAATTTAATAAACTTTGTTGTCCTTGATTTGGCTGAAAAGGGCCAATCTCACTTTTGAATATGTACGCATACGTTAACTAGAACATAAATCTTTTCAAAATTTAAAAAAAAAAATAGTTCAAGTCTAGACGTTGAGGCACCAGGGCTGTTAGAACGAAAACAAACGCAAACGGCCATGCCTTCCTCATTTTTGAGTTAATGTTATTTAAACTCATATTAACTTTTAGATAAACTTTTCAACTATAACCTCAGAGATTTTCAGCTTTCTAACCCAAGAGGTCTCAATGTAATTAATTAGCATTAAACCTAATGCATGCCATTCAATTACAACAACAATTTCCATAAAAATATGAAAATATCCCATAGAAAAAATATTAAAAAAATTTCTTTTGTTTTTTTTGTCAGTTTTTAGTTTTTTTCGCAAAAATTTAAAAAAAATTAAAACAAAGCTGAGTCATTATTGCTTTAAATTAAGGAATATTTTCTTACATGCATATTGATTACACATTTACAAAAGTCTTCCTAAATTGTAGATATTTGAATTATTTGAGGTGTAAAAGTTGTTTGACAATTTTAGATTATAAATTATGTGTGGTGGTGTTGTAGGTGTGACGTTGTGAGAACGTTTATTTGCTTTTTGGTGGATTTAATATGTTATTAAAAGTAGTTTTAACCAAATTAAATAAAACTGTTCCGAAATCGCATTGATAGTAGTTTCGGTTAATGTATTTAGTTTGATTTGATAAATTTTTTGGATTATCCTGGACTTGGACTATTCTACTTAAATTTTTTTATATAAACTAATCTGACACATCCAATTCTATTTGTACACAAAGCTGTCTGATCCCGAAATCTACCTATTTCTAGCGGATATACGTGCCGCTTGGACTTTATTTTTATATGTGATAGGATTTATTGTGCATTTATACATTCTTTAACAAAATTTATAAAAAAAAAACAAAAAAAAAATTGCGTCCAGCCAGATAAACCTTAGAATGTATGTTGATGTGTGACCTTGGTCTTAAAAGGTTTTTATGTGTTGTTGTGACACATGATGTAATTCTTACTACACAAAACATTTTATTAAAAGAAACATATAATTTAGTTTCTTGAAAAACCATAACTTGCATTAACTCGCAATGTATTTTGTTTCGAGCTCTTGTTGATGTGTTGACTGGATACTTGATTTCACCTCTATCTTATTTCGGATCTGATCTGGATTGTGTTTTTTAGATGACAAATTCTCCTTGCAAACGTTACACTAGATGGGTGTTGTATTTAACCTTAAAATGCTTTTAAGTATTGTACAATGACGTGTTTTTGTGGTCTCAGATTTCTTTCAATACCATCTGAATTGAAGAGCTTAGAAGCAGTGAGACTAGTTATAGCTAAAAGTGAAAACATTGCTTATAGTTTCTTTACCTATTGGCGATATAACATCGAAAAAGATAATTCGTATTAATTATTAACGCCAACGAATTTAATAGTCAGTTAACTCCCTAACATAGACCTCGGCATAAAGTACAAAGAAACATTTTAAGAAATCGCATGCTGTCACAAAACGATTTCACGCAGTCTATTGAAGATGATGTCGGTAGAACAATCAAGTCTATAGAAAGACTTCCAAAAATCTTGAACCAAATGGTTTGTCAACCCAGAAGCACTCGGCACCAGTTCCGAAAAAGGTTCATCATATGGATGGTTCACCATTTCGACGGAAGGTGCAACTCTGTTGCTCTGGTTTTTAAATAAAAAAAAGAATTGCCGTAAAGTTTTTGATCCATTCAATTTATCACCCTTCTTTTTGATAAATCGTTCTTTAATTTGCCAAACTAATATAAACACAATTTTCTTTCTAGATTATACTTAACTCATCCTGCATTTGGACCAACCGTATGTTTAGCCAAAAAATGGCTCTATTCACACTACATCGATTCGTATTTATTCCCAGAAGAATGCATTGAACTTTTAGTTGCAAATTTATTTATAAAATCACAACCATTTAATCCGCCAAATCAACCTCAACTTGGTTTCATACGATTTTTATCGTTACTCTCTGACACAGATTGGCTAAATGAAATGGTCATCGTGAATTTTAATGATGAAATAAACGAAGATGTCATACAAGAGTTTGAAGAAAAATTTCAAAAATATCGTGATAAATTTCCATCCCTTTGTATAATAACATCATGTGATGCTGAAAAATATAGTATTTGGTCAAAAGATGCGCCGATTGAAAACGTTTTAGCGCGAGTTATATTATTAGCACGGTATAGTTTGAAAATTTTAGAAAGTAATTTATTTAAATTTAATAATAAAATAAAATCGATTTACGGTGATCAACTCTTGAGTGGTTACGATTATGTAATCTACTTAAATCAGACTGTAAATGATAAATTGCCGGTCGGTTTGGATTTGATTGAATGTTATTTAAAGGAGTTGAGGGTAAGTGAAAACAGAATAAATGTCTATTATCAATACTTTTACTAATTCTAGATCAATGACAATTTCAGGAGGCCTACAATGAGTTTGCATTATTTTTTTTCAATCCTGTTAAGAGCGATAAAATTTTAGTCCTACTTCGTCCAGAGATCAACCAAGAAAAGGAGTTTAAAGTAAGTCAAGTAAACGGTAGAATGTTAAATAAAAATACAAACAAATTAGAAACAAATTTAAACGGTTTAATCGATGACTTTAACGTAATTGGTAAGGGTATTGTTAGAAGAATTGATCAGATGAAAAATTAAAAAAATTTTCAACAAAATTAATTTTAAGTTTACGTTAAGTGTCAATAAATTTCTAAATAAAATAAAATACATATTTTGTTAAACTTTTACAAAATTACAGATCATAGATTCGGAACTATTATAACACCCCTTTACCGTGATATTGTTACATAAAAATCAATACCACTGATAAGGGGGTGTATGTGGCTTAACTTAAAACTAAACATTTTTAGTTTCAAGTTTCACCACATCTAAAATATATAATTTTTGCATAAATTTAAATTTTTATTTTGGATTTTTTGAGATCAATTAAACTCAAGTAAGTAAAGAAGTAATTGGAATATTTTCAATTCAAAGGTATGGTTTGAAGTTTCTCAGAAAAAAACTACAATTCACATTTTACGTGTTTCGGATCGGATTCGAACCTACCCTCGTCAGTGCCCGGCTCGAATCTTTGGGCAGACACGCTATCGATTACGCCGTTGAGGCGATGACAATTTCAAAGTTGAAACTTCTTCATCACTTATTTATTTTACTTAAGTTGAATTTTTCCACTGTCATTAGACTCCATATTATGGAAATGCTTTTACGTTATATGGGATTTTTTGCATTAAATTTCTAGACAATACTTTGTGTGAATTCATAGAATGGGGAACATTTCTATTCTAATTAACATCCTAAGTCACGATTGTAAAGTCATTATTGATTGTTTCCAATCAATGTGAAATCAATGGCTGACACTTGGTCAATTTGTAGTTCTATATGTATTAACATTAGACTACATTAAGGGAATTTAAATTTTTATTTTGGATTTTTTGAGATCAATTAAACTCAAGTAAGTAAAGAAGTAATTGGAATATTTTCAATTCAAAGGTATGGTTTGAAGTTTCTCAGAAAAAAACTACAATTCACATTTTACGTGTTTCGGATCGGATTCGAACCTACCCTCGTCAGTGCCCGGCTCGAATCTTTGGGCAGACACGCTATCGATTACGCCGTTGAGGCGATGACAATTTCAAAGTTGAAACTTCTTCATCACTTATTGTCAGCCATTGATTTCACATTGATTGGAAACAATCAATAATGACTTTACAATCGTGACTTAGGATGTTAATTAGAATAGAAATGTTCCCCATTCTATGAATTCACACAAAGTATTGTCTAGAAATTTAATGCAAAAAATCCCATATAACATAAATTTAAATGTTTTGTGTTTTTTGGATCAAGTATAACCTGTCAAAGAATAGGCGTTCTAGATCTAGAATGTTGTCGTATTGAGGTTGTGGTTATAAAATTTATAAAAATGATGTTTATATTTACGATGCGTACGTAATTACAAATTAATTTTTCTTTTGGGAGTATATTTGTTTTCTGAATCGTTAGCATAGCAACTCTAATCATATAAAGAAGAAAATATAAAAAAACTAAACTGCAAAATAATGCATATCCGTACCATTTTCATTCTTCATTTATTATCGTATTTGTAAGTATATCTCATTGATCTTCTTTAATAAAATATGGTAACACTTCTAGCGGAGCATTATAGTGTCGAATCCAAATTGGTCCTACGTGAACTTTGTCTGCATCATTACCATCTCGCCATTTTCCTTTAGGTAAGTAGACATCACGATCTACTTGTGATTCAATAACAACTGGTGCTACTATTAAAGATTCTCCAATCAAGAATTCTACAACAAAAAATTATTCATTTTGTGACACGATCGTTAGTTAAATTATTTACTTACGATCACCAACTCCAAGGGCTACTGTATCTTCGGGATCAATCCACCAAATTGGTGGATTAACAGGTTCACCAGTTTGAGCAACAAGCCTAAATCTTTGAATTATCAAATCAGAATATTGTTCATGTAATTGGGTGAATTTCAATGCAATGTTTATTGTTTGTAAATCAAAGTCCCAAGGGGTAACTGAAAACTGTAAAGCTGGCATTAAAGCGGTTACTTGGAGCCATCGAATGAAAAGCTCTTTTGTTATTTTATCGTCATTATAATTGTTTCCTCCAATCATATCAGGCAAAATAAATGGATAACCGGTCA
The DNA here is from genome assembly GCA_963693315.1 of Diogma glabrata. NCBI lineage: Eukaryota > Metazoa > Arthropoda > Insecta > Diptera > Cylindrotomidae > Diogma > Diogma glabrata. Next base: position 5,983 of record CAVNZG010000672.1, read on the forward strand.
TTGCGAGTTGTAATAATGTCGGCACCATAGTTGGAAGCCCATTTTCAAAAGTCCATCGACTGTCTAAATCCAACATTCGAACGAAATACGGATAATGTTGTGTACCTTGACCAACACGTATTTCCATCATTGAAGGATTTTTTACCGTTGTTACTGTTTCCAAGAATGATGTTGTAATTTGACTTGGATAAAAATCGGTTGGACCTTCTAGTATGGGATCCGTTGGTGTCCAACTTGTTTCACCTGCATCGAATTTAAAACTATCAATTCCAGCTATTTCTTGCAAATATGCTAGTTTTGTTTTGAAATATTCACGCGTCGCTGGTTTTGTAAAATCAAGATAAGCTGCTTCATCTAAATCTGCGCTGTTCCACCATCTTGTGTCATACGAACCATTATGGTTTATCGTTAATAATCTAAAATTATAAAAAAGAAATTCGGTTGTGATTTATTTTTAAATACATTTATATTATGGACTTTATGGCAATGTGTTGGTCCCCTAGATTAGTGCAAAATTAGTTGTAAGACGAAGTTAACATAATGTCGAAACAACGGTCATGAGAAAATTAGAGGGAGATTCTGAATCATCAAGGTTGTGAAAGGCAATTAAAATGGTCTATCTCAAAAAGAAAATATTAATTAAGTCAGGTAAAATCTATAAAGTACTAATTAGAACGCCCAACCTGTCAGGTCGAAAAAAGGCTCAAGATAGAAACAATCGCCGAGCAATGTGAAGAAAATACCATTGGAATTGCTACCATTGGAAAATTTGAACAACAACACACAGAAAAAAATCAGAAATGGCAGCGACATTTGGATGTCTACTGGAACGTGTGCACAAAATATTATATTGCAGAACATGTCTTGTGAACTTGAATCAGCTGCTCAGCATACCCCAGCAAATGGTCCAGACTCAGAAGCTTATTAATTCGATTTTATATAAACTCAGACCATATTATATCGTGCAGTGAGTGAAAAACTTACCCACCCACCCAAGCAACGAATTTCACATTGAGCAGTAAACCGACTCAGCGTTTAAGAAAGTCAGAAGAGCATTAAGATTACCAAAATGAAATTAGATCAATAATCTTCAAATTTTGATAAAAACAAATTTTTACTTACCCATCTTCAATTGCTTTTGTATAAAACGGTTCGCAATTTTTGTTAATAAACGGATGTATCCATAAAGTTGTACGAAAGCCACGACCTCTTAGAGAAGTTGTTAAGGTTTTCATATCTGAAAGTTGCGGATGAAGTTCCATAGAACCATAACATGATTCCCATAAATCGTCAATATCTATTTGAGCATGATTGAATCCATTAGCTTCTATTTCATCAGCAAAATCTGTTATTATCGTCGAATTAATAGCCCGTCCATAACGAACCCATGTCGACCAAATTGGATATTTTGTCATTCGTTCATCAGGAATACCATCTGGTTTACCTAAAAATCGATTAACAGCTTGCATATGTGCCAATCGAGCATTTGATGCGATTCCAATAACATAATTAAAGATGAAATTTTTTTCATCATGTGTATAAAACGGAAGTTCTTTTTTAGCTTCATAACAAATGCGATCTTTCGATATGTCAGAGTTTTGATGAATAAATAATGGGACACGATCATTTATATAAATAAAAAGACCTTTGGAATTCAACCAATATCGTTCCGATATACCAGCACTATGTAATTCTTTACTTAAATAATCGTTATTGGTAAACTTCATTTCATTTATTGGCCAGTATTGTTTTTTCTGCTCCGGACCTCCATACCAATGAGTGTCAGCCGTTGAAAGATAAAAACAATCCATTACCTTTTCATTTCGTTTAAGATCTCGATTAACATGAATCTGAACATAATCTGTTGTATCTATGTCCACCTTAATTTCAACTGTGTGTGATATTCCTGTTAAGGTGATTGTTTTGTCCTTTTTTGTTTCTTTGTAGGATTTGCTTTTGAAATTAAATTCAGTTCCAAGTGCGACTTTTTGTATAACCTTACTACCTGTAATCATAAAATGAAATAAATATTAATAAAAGATATTGTTTGATTATATTTCAAAACAAAAGATTATATTCCAAATTTCGAATTCTTTTGGTCCCGTATGGAGGGATCAGTTTTTGTTGATTCGTATATTTTTTCTTAATTTTTGATCTAAGAGTGGGACAACACACCGCGTACGGAGAAATGTCACGTGTACGTGAGACATCTCATACCACTGGCGATAGCAGTGAGATATCACTGGCCAAGGGGTACAAGTGGATGAACTGTATTGATTTTAGTTATGGAATATTGTTTGATAATTGCACTTATTACTTGCTCGAAAACACGGGCCTTCACATAAATATATGTGTGATTTTCAAACATTGAGGCAGACAGTGCGTCACATGCAGAAGAAATGTGCCAGCTGGATTATTGGCAACACCATTTTAGTTGTCTTCCTACAAAAACGTTTCATTGCAATTATAAAACCTAAAAATATTTTTTTTGATTTATTAATAATAAATTTTCGCTTGCTCTTAAGTTTTTCGAAAATGTATGCAGTTACATAAATGCTTTGTAGCCGTCGATGTGTAATTTTGGGTTTTTAATCCTGTGCGTATTTGAATCTATTATGGTTAGGAGTTTGTTAATTCATTTATGTATTTACTGTACCAATAATGTATGATCAGTTTGTCCTATATAAAATTTCGGACAAACATTATACATTCAAAAACATTAATATTATTCATACAACATTCAAAAGGCAGCAACTCACCCGCTTTGAAAATATTTACCGCTCAATCCTTAAGCACAAACTGGATTCATCACTAAACTGCAGGGACACAAGATGGCACCAAATTTAATAAAATTTCAATCGGATCAAAACCTCGGACGAAAATCTCAGCAAACCCTTCGAATCCAGAATATATTCTTGAAATTATTCGTCTGAGTAATGGAAATCTGCTGACTTGGTAGTGTGGAAAAACTAGATAACTAGAATTCGCTGATCAATCTGATTAAATTTACTGAGTGAATTTATTCCAACTTCATCCTCATTCACCTAAACATCTATGGCAAAGGCATTGTATATAGTTTTGGGCGATAATAATTGTACCGTCATCAACAGACCCCCTGAGACAGAGTCAGGTTGAGCTGAAGTGCCTAGTGGAATCTCATCAGTTCGGCTAGCATGTGCTGAAGAATTGAGTTCGCTTGAGAATTCAGTAGGGCATGTTTTCCTCGACTTAATGAGCCACATCCAAATCGATAGCCTCTCCCATATGAACGACATCCTACCGAATCAGATAGATATACAGACACAGCAGTAGTAGAGGGATAGACCAATGCGTTAAAATGAAGCTAAAAAATACTCTAAATGAACCTTCGCCGCTCCAAAACTGCAAACGGTGTCACTATTAACCCAGCTCTCAAACACTGTTCAACACTGTTAACTCGTTTAGGCTGCTCTTCGTGTCAATGAAAAAAAGTCAGGCAAGTGCGAATTTAACTCGCTCGCCGAGGGTTCTGTGCATATAATATTTAAGAAAAAACAGGTTTTGTTAATATAGTTTAACTTTGGATTGAATCTGACCCAAAGCTGTTTCTGGTGGCTAAAGAAAGCTTCAATAACGCCAGCTTCTAAATTATGTATATTGGAAAAGATATTATCAATTATTTTACCTTCAACTGTTGTTGGTTCATGAATAAATTTGTAAATTTTTTTGTAGAAAATAGTTTGAGAGCTAGTTTTCAGGATTTTTATTGAAATCAACATTAAAGTCACCTATGACAATAATTGGAGGCAAAAGTGTCATCAAATTGTTGCCAACGAGTGTATGGTTAAGATAGTCAAGTGATTTGTCTATTGAATATTGGAGAGATTGGTATACCGACAGGATTTGAATTCCAGCTAGTCGAAAAATTAAATTCATCAATTCATTCATCAACCGGAGTTAGAAGAGGGAGGTTGTCTGCTAAGTGTTAAAAAAAATAATCAAAAATAAAAAAATAAGTTGTTTTTTGTTTTATTTTATTTTTGCATGTATGTCTTTATAAAGGCAAAGACAGTAAAGGTAAAATAAGATAAAATACACTGAGTGTGTGTTAGTGAATATAAAATTGAAGTGAAGCGTACAATAGGAAGCGTACAATTGTAGGAAGCGTACAATTATATAATTGGTGAGATTGTTCTTTATTAAAAAATTATTTGGTATTTTATATTTACTGTTACCAGGCGGTAGGCAGGTAAAATTTTACCTTTTATTGTTTTGATGTAATAAATTTACTATTTTAAAGCATAAATTTGTTTTGTATTGCCTGGTAACAAGAAATATAAAATTTCGTTTTAGTTATTAGTAAGAATTTCGAGTTTTGTTAGTGTCTTTTGTGTCCCCATTTTTTTCCCTCATCGTGCAACTGTTGCATGAAACCTGCTATCGTGTTTTTGTGACAGAGATACCCAGTTTTTTTTGTACTGTGTAGTGTTGAAATTTAGGACTGTTCGAATTTCAGTATCTATACCTGCAATGTCAAAGAGTAAGTCTTTGTCTCAACAAAATGTCAGCAGAGTGAACCAACAGCTTAGCATTGACTTCACCAACGTAAGAGGTCTCAATTCGAATCTAAACGAGGTTCATCACTACATCGAAAAAATAAACCTGACATATTGTTTCTTACCGAAAGAATTGTCAGGGGCAAAGCATCGAAATTGGATCTGTATAAATACCGGACACCTAGTTACGAATTGGAACATTCCTTTTATAAAAAGCATGGTGTCTGTGTATTTGTTCGAAATTCACTTTCATGTATGAGAATTAAGGCCTACGAGTTGAACTCTAAGCACCATAATTCTCTAGCACTGAAGATCTCAGGTGTTGATGAAGCAATGTTTATAATAGGATTATACAGATCCCCATTTCCCCATGTGGCTGAATTGTCAATCTACTATAAATATAACTTTAGCGAATTCTCCTCTAAGGAAATTCAAAATATCCTTCCATCGTGTGCGCAGTATAATCAACAAACCAGAGCTGCTAGTTATCCTAGTAACCTAGTTATCCCATCCATTTGTTGTACAAATACCTCGTTGTAGAACTGTGTCCTTCCAGAACGATTATTTTAATAGAGTGGCCAAATTGTGAAACTTGATGCCCTCCTATGTATTTCCCAATGAATTTTCCCCTCAGGCATTTAAAGAAAATGTCCATCGTCATATAAAACAATTAGTATACTTATCCCCATATCCTCATTGTTTCCATTTTCCTCATCTCCTTCCTTTATAGTTGACATGGTATCTTCGGATATTCAAAGAGTCTGAATAATAAATATTTCATATTTAGTGTGCTAAACATGTCTAACTAATTAATAAAAAAAAATATTCACAATGACTGTCAGCAGGGCTAAAATCGAGGACATGGTGGCTATTATTTTTCTGTACCCAGTGGTACTGTATCAAACCTAACGAAAAAAACAGATCCCCAACCTCGATTTACTTGATTGAGTTATGGTCCATCTATTCTTTCCATATTTGTTTATCCTGCCTAGCTCATATCGTCTTAAACACATGTCCATGTCTTCACAAAAAGTATTACATGAGAGCTTTTTATGATAGTCTTCCTTAACATCCAATGCATGCTTGTGAAAATGCTGAAATTATTAAATTATATGCCTGACTTATCTAGAATATTGCTGAGGACTACTGATGGCCCATTCTCTTCGTTTTGAATTGTGGCAGATACAGTTTAGAAATAATTTATTAATTGATGTGACTGTGACTCGCAATTTGGTTTTCATCGTGTACGGTTGTAAGTCAGTAACAAAATAAAAATTAAAATTAAATAAACTTTTAATCAAAAATAATAAAATATTATGTGGTTAAAAATAAGTGTGCGCATGCCCTTGGCATGTTCAGATAACCTGGGTAATAAGAGACCAGCAGAAGATCTCGATGAATCAAATCTCGAAAAAAATCTAATGTTTACGGTTCCTGTTAGAAATCAGTTTAATCCACTTGTTCAACAAAAAAACAACACCAATGTATGGCTTCTTCATCTATTCAAAAAAAAAAAATAAAAATACCTCCGGTTGTATGCACATTAAATTATATTCAAATTAATGAATTGATGAAAAAATTGAAAATAAACAATTTTAATATTAAAAATATGTCGATTGGCAAAAAAATTTACAGCTATTCGATGAACAACTATACAACATTGATAAATGAATTAAACAAGATCGATAGTCAATATTTTACACATGCACTTGATGAAAATAAAACGATTCGTTTTGTTTTATTTGGACTTCCTTCTGTTGATAACAAGATAATCGAGAAGAATTAAAACAACAAGGCTTACAACCATTAAAAATCAACTAGACGAAACCTAAAAAGTCACGATTTTCTGATGACTGTATAGTGTATATATTTTATCACCTTTAAAAAAGGATCAGTGACACTCAACAAACTAAATGAATGCAAATATATTTATCACAGTGTTTGCAAATGGGAACATGTTAATCTGTCTCACAACAAAGGTTCATCAGTATGCTTAAGATGTAGTATGTTTGGTCATGGGATTAGCAATTGCCATATGCTACCTAAATGTAGATTTTGCTCTCTAAAGTCTAAACCACAGTACAACGGAATGCCCAGTCAAGGAGGATTCTACAAAACATATCTGCGCAAACTGTCAAGGTCAACATTGTGCCAACTCAGTCATATGTCCACATCGTTTGGACTACTTGAAATTAAAACAGCAGCTTAATGTAAGAAATTTTGCTTCACAAAAAATATATAATAAAAATTATTTAGATTTAACTAAAACTAACACCTCGTACCCAGAATTACAATCATCTATTTTATCCCCAACACAAACAACAACATTTATTAATACACGTACATTCGCCGAAGTTTTAACTAACAGTAATCCACCATTTCATTCACATTTACATAATTCCCTTCATTCTGATGAGAATAAAAATAAATTGTTTACAACAACGTAATTGTTTAAAATATTCAATGAGATTATATCAATTTTAAAAAATTGTCATTCTAAAGAAGATCACATTAATGCCATGTCGGGCGTCCGTAAAAGTAATCTAATAATCGCTACATGGAATTGTAGGAGTGTTAAATCAAAAAAAATTGAATTCATTCAATTTTTGAACAAATATGAAGTAGATATAATGCTACTAACCGAAACACACCTAAAATTTCAAGATTCATTTGCTATACAAAATTTTAATTTATATAGACGAGATCGCGAATCACAACAAAAAGGAGGAGTAGCAATATTGATAAAAAAATCTATTTCGCACTCACTACAACCCGATTTAAATTTAAAATCTATTGAATGCATTGGTATTTTAGTAAAAAACGGAAGTAATAATTTATAAGTGTTTGCCTGTTATTGTCCAAAATCCAACGATAAGAACCTCAGAACAGATTTGGTGAGGATTTCAAATAGAAATGATGCATATATTGCTGGCGGTGATTTTAACTGTCACCACAATATGTGGAACTGCCACAGAAACAACAAGAGTGGTCGTACCTTACAACAATTGTCGGTAATTTTGAACAGCTGCGTCATAATAGCTCCCAGCTCTCCAACCCATTTAAGTTCAATTGGAAGGTTTAGCACAATAGATATCTTTCTGACAAATAACGTATTCCCTGTTACTAAGATTGAATGCCTTAATGAGTTGAATTCTAACCATCTCCCAGTTGTAACCACAATCAATTTTACAGTATTCCTTCAATATGAGGCTCAGAAAAAATTTGATTATAAAAAATCAAACTGGCCACTTTACAAAGAAATAATAAATAATAGATTAGAATCTCAGAACCTGAATTCAATCCACGACATTGATGAAAATCTTAATTTTATTATACAATTAATTACATCTGCCCGAGATATATCCGTTCCTCTAGTGCGTCATACAAATAATGATAAATTAATTTTAAATAACATAACAAAAGTGCTAATCAGTTTAAGAAACACCAGAAGAAGACAATGGCAAAGGCTAAGGTATCCATTTTTGAAGGAAATGGTAAGATTTAAACCAAAAAATCCAAAATAAAATTTACGAAACCCTGAACGATAATTGGCAAAGTAAACTAGAAAACTTAAAAAAAGGATCAAAACCATACTGGAAAGTCACAAAAAATATAAAAACTAAATAAAAACCTATTCCTCCAATCAAGGTTAATGAAAATGATGACGTATTAATTTTTAATAACCAAGGAAAATGTAATTTAATGGCTCAAAATTTTCATAACACCCATCTCCACACCAGCTGTAATACAAACTTAAATATTAACGTTGAGGTGCAATATTCAATCAATGAGATTGACAACTTAAACGGTATTGAGCTGATAACAGATAACCCAATAACAACAAATGAAATTAAAAATGTTTTAAAATTTATAAAACCTTTTGAAGCCTCGGGTATTGACGATATCCATAATGTTCTGCTGAAAAAACTTCCTGATTCTGCTGTTTCATTCATTACCAGCCTCTTTAACAAATGTTTGAAATTCGGTTACTTCCCACAAAAGTTAAAGTTGGCCAAAATCATTCCAGTCCTGAAACCTGGAAAAGATCCTACGCTTAGCTCGAGTTATCGACCAATTAGTTTGTTGTGTACATAAGGAAAGCTATTTGAATACTCCATCAAAAACAGAATTATGCAATTTGTGGAAGACAAGGCTATTCTCATAAACGAGCAATTTGGACTTCGATGTGGACACTCTACAGTTCACCAGATACAAAGAGTTATGAACCATGTTCAATTAAAACGCAGCAAAATATGGCTTTAGCGGACGAATCGTAATGTTTCCGGACGAGGCGCTAGCCGAGTCTGTAATATGAAGATGAGTCTGCTAAAGCCATTTGTGTACGTGTTGCATACAATGTTTTTTTGTATTAGCTCTTAGGATTTTATTTTTCTAATTTATTGCTTAATTTGTATTCTTGCGTACCTAAAAATTTGGTTTTTGAACAAAACTTATCAAAGCAATTGTGATTATAATTTGAAAATAATTATAATATAAAATGAAAACAAATTTTGAATCCGCTAAAGTGTTGTCATAACGACTTTAAGTACTAGGCCGCTAAAATACAATTTTGCGGACTCTAAACAGTTCTAAAAGTAATCATTTTTCGGCGCTAATACTAAAAAATATTTTTTTTACTACTTGCATGAGAAATTTCAATTATTTACTCAAAAACCCAAGACAAAAGTTATTTTTCTCAGCTAAGGTTACTAATAATTATTCCCCACACCTAATAATAAGTATTTTAGCACCTTAGTAAATAATGAAAATATAATTTTTGTTCGTTTGTTACTGAGTTCATCTTTGAATTTTTTTAGTTTCTTCCTAAAATAATAATAATATATTAAAAAATAATAAGCGTTTTGATTTTATTTTAATAATAATAAATAATGAATGCATGCAAAAATTTCTTTGCAACTGTAGTTTAGTTTATTTGAAATTTTAATTGGTGTTAAACAGAATTCTGTTGAAATTTAGTTTAGTTGTGAGTTGTAGACTAAAAAAATTCTAAATTTGGCTCAACAATATTGAACAGATTTTCAATTCAATTCAATTCATGTCAAAAATAAATAATAGTACATTATGATGCTAGGACGTAAAGCTAAAGATTTTGGACGGATGTGGAGTTTGCAAATCGAAGCGCTAGCCGAGATTTGCACCCACATTAAGTCCAAAATAGCTTACGTCCGTGCATCATATACTATTTTTTATTCGCCGCAAGCAAAATATTTTAAGAAAAGTTGTTTATTCTAAATTAAAATTATAAATTTTCATAAATTTTAAAATAAAAATATGTGGAATAAGTAACCTTTGTCAAAATATTTATTATTTTTTCCAAATTATTGTGTAGCTATGACAACAATTGATAACAACTATTTTAATTGGATAATGAAATTTTGAATTTGAAGGTTGTTTTGATAAAAAATTTTATTTTTCATAGAATTTAAACAAATACAAATGCTTTTTACTTTTTTGGACGTAGCTATGACAACAAAATAAATAGTTGAAAAGTGATACTTTAAGGCTGCAAATCACAGTAATAAAGTAACACTTTAATATGTAGGCGAATAAAAAAGCTATATTTTTTAATGCAAAGCATATGTGATTTTTATATAGTTTTAAGAAAATTTATTGAAAATAAATTTCTAACTAAGCAGCCCTGAATAATAAATATCCAATACGCAATCCAATGATATGATACACAATGTTTCACCAAATCAAAATTTTTATTTATTCACCATTTGCTTATTAATTGACATTTTATTTTGTGAATAATTAAGAGTTTTAGTGCATTTTTATATCAAGTAGTAAAAAAAATAGTATATAAACCTCGGTGAAGAAAATTTTCTCCATTTCGGTGCTTAATTCGCTCAAAACTTCGTTTCTCGCGAATTAATATCCACCTCAATGTAGAAAATTTGCTTTATCACCTCGGTATATAATGTACTATTATTTATATTAAACTCAGCAATATACATATCCTGTAATAAAACAAATTAAATTGTTGACTAATAAATAAATTAAATTAAATTAAAAAAATTTTAATTGATTTTCTGTGTTGAAGTTTTCAATCTTCTCGCATCTTCTTATCTACTATTATTTCATCATTGTTCTAATTATTTTCGTAACCTCTTTCTGCGCAAAATAGAAGATATTCTTTTCAGTGATGGTCTTGGTTTCGGTAAGTATCCATGCATTTTGAAGAAGGATATAGACTAAAATTTGCCACCGAAACGTATCAGATTCTTGATTGACCGGTATGCATATAAGTACGGTTTCTTAATGCATAGACGTACTTCCTTCAATGAGGATAACCGCTGTGGATCTTAGAATAACTGCCAAAAAATAGTTTTTCCAAACCGAGTAGCTTCGCATAGAGCAATGTCGTCCAATTTAAACGTTTAACGTTGATGGTGCGCCCGTTCCGAAGTGAAAGTTCATTCCATTACGAATGCCGGATAATTTATTTTTGTAGTCATATAGTGTCCATAAGGGTGACTTCACAACCGCCACACTATCTGATTTATTTTAATATTTCGAAAACTGTAGACCGTAACTAATTGTTTAAGAAGTTTCGTGTCAATAATTAGTCAAAATCGTTTTAAAAGAAGATTACTTTGAAAGTTCTCAACGCAGAGGTCTCTATTTTCAAACATTGAAACAATGTAACGTAAGCCATCTACATACATAACTAGAGCAGTAATAAAACAAAAAGTAAACCACAAGTCAAATGCAACGAATGCTTTGATTAATATATTAACGTTCATTCACAACTTGTATGAATTACATTATCTTATCAATCGATAGTATGTATGTAATTCTTCTATCAAAAAGTTTTCAAAAAAATTTAATCTAAACATAATGAACTTGTGATACATCTTTAAATGATATATATATTTACTCTATTGGTAAATATTGAACTAAGGTAGCTATTGAATATGCTATCAATTAGTATTATAATGGTTTATTATCAAATGATCAAGATTAGCTAAAATAACGACAAACTTGAGTACATACGTATTATGCAATTTCCTATTATATATAGCCACGATTTAATATAAATTCCCCGCTTGAGGTTGTTTTGAGTTTATTTTGATTGACTTTTTGAACACATAATTTAATTGCACAAAATTGCAGCAATAAAACGAATTACGATACGATATTAATCGAAAAATTTAATTAAAGTTTCATATGAATGATCACGATGCTTAGTTACAATTTTCATGTAAAATCTGTTATGAAATTAAATAAAGGTTTTATTGGACACATTTAAATCGTTATTGTTAAATAATTAATTATAATAATTTAAAACTATAATTACTTCTTGAGATCGTATAAAAAAGTGTATTATCCTCTTTCACAACAGAAAATTTAAGGTTTGAATTTAAATTCCAATCGGCATAAGTTGATTGTTTCGATTCACCGCTATCAATAAATATAAATGCTAATAATCCTCCTATTACGAATAACATAAACAAGAAGAATGGAATCACAAAAAATTTATTCAGTATATTAAACTTCATTTTATATCGACTTATTAACTATAACTGAATTAAAAATTCAAATTGTTAATCGCCCGAGCTTATTAATATGAATTAGATGAACTGTTATCGGTGTTGTGATAAAAACAAATAGTATAAGATAACAGTTGAAATTTTCAAGTAATTATAAGTCACTGGTTTTAGATACCACAAATTTCTTTTATACGACTTCTTGAAAAGCGATTGCTTTCAACTTTTATAACAAGTTGTAACGCATGGTGAGGTCGGTTTTTGTTTATTTCTGATATAAGAGTGGGTTATCTAACATACCTCTGCCAATAGCAGTGAAATATCACAAACCAAAGTGATACTGTAGGGGTTCTCCAGGGTAAACTATATCAAGCCCAGGATAGCACCATCAATCTTAGTAATGGAGTAGCCTGTTATTGCTTGTTCGAAGAAATAAGCCTTCATATAACTCTATATCTGGAGTTTAATTATAAGAAAAAACAATTCGTCAGATGAGTGAGCACTGCCGTGCCGGATGGGAGGGGGTGGTTATCCTTGATCGAAGGTCTGCAAGGTCGAAGAAGTGAGGCAAATAAAATTAATATAAAAACTAGGAATTATAGAACCCTATTCATAATGTTGACTAAGGAAATTGAAAATTTTAGAAGTGGTAAAAAATGAACAAAAAAGTTGCCAATATTCGTTAAAAGTATTAAAAAAAGTAATTAATAATTAATTTTTGTTTCTTTTTTTAATTTTTGACATAAAAAACAAGGATAGGTAAAAAATTAAGAAATGCATAAAAAGCTTAACTTTGTAACGGCGGACATTTCAATTTTTACTCTAAAAATGATGATTTTCGAATTCAATTATAATTTCATTATTTTTCTTAGAAGTCGCTACATTTTTGTACGCTACTGTTGAGGTTTAGTTACGTCATTTAGTTTCGATTACAATAAACATGTTTTATTGATTGATTTTTTTTTTGATTTGTTTATGGAAAGGGAAACAGAAAATCTGAAAATATGATATAAAAATCGTCGCTTTAATAATGAAATGACGTATACGCAAAAGTATAGTTTCGAGATATTTGAGTTTAAAGTTTGATGTGCGCATGCATTTGCATGGACGTTAATTTATAATTTATTAATTCTTACCTCCAGTCATAAAATAATTCGAAAATGTTAAAAACGCCAATTCAAAGATACCCTTATGGGGAATGCAGCGCACCTATTATATAAAAACAACGTATAAATAGTATACGTTGTTTCATTATTAAAGCGACGAAATATGAATTTCAAAAACAAAATCGTTCAGTATAATTTGGAAATTAAAAGAAATAATATGTTGATTGTTATTTGTATAAAATTTCCAATAAAATTTAATTTAATTTTCTATGGTTTAAGTTTTTTAAGATAGTATAATTCTGAAATTCAGTTTGTTGTTTTAAATTCAGTTCCGGCGTAATATTTCAGGCTTCAGTTTTAAAATATAGTTTTGAGCTATCCGGTGCAAATTAATTTCTAAAAGTTCAAATTTCGTTACAACTTTAAACACTCACAACTTTTCCCGGGGACGAGACCGCCACAATTTTGCACTTGATCTACAATACTGACTATCAAGGTCACAGAAAGTACGATCGACACCCATGGTTGAAAATACTCTATGTGGATCTTCGACACTATGATAACAGTTTCTACTCACGCACAACATATCTCCACCAAACTACAGACTCGCAACGTGTTAGAATCTCGTACAGGCACTCAGTCAGTGATAAAGAAAAAGAGATAATCACCACCAACTATTAGTCATCCTATTATAAATTGCACCACCCATCTGGTCACCACTGCTGAATAAAGTTTCACCGAAAAAGTTACAAACAACACAAAATAGTGCACTTTAGCAAGAAAAATCCTGGGAGCGAAACCACACAACAATGTACTTGCCCGCGATTTAATCAGAAGAACGATCACAATTTCGAAGAACTGGTTCACACACAGTACGGTTACAGTTACAGAACTGGTTCACAGTTACAGTCCGGACATCGACAGTCTGATATCACCAGAAGGTATAAAGCAAGAAACGTACAAACGAACCCTGAATGGGCAACACAGAAGAGTCATAGCCGATGTAAAAAAGAAAGTGCTTAGTGGGCAACCACCAGTGGACCCATCCGAAAACTTTAACAAATAACGACACTATCCTAATTCCTAACTCTAGGTAGAGAAAGTGCCGCTTGCAAAATAATTATTTAAAAATAGTAAAATAGACAGCAGTCTTCTTGATGTCTGTTTTTATTAAGCTGTAATTTAGAACCACACGACATCGGAGATTTCCAAAAAAAAAATTGCCAGCCTATAAGCTTTAAAACTATGCATAAAAGTGAAAGAGATGTTTAAAGGCTTGCCATGGTTTAAAAACATCGGCGGGCACACGTTACAACAACAACACGTTGCCAGACATCGACATTATTTTATAATAACAAAAGCACATTTCGTATTGTATTTTTCTAAATATTCATAAAATCAACCTTCAAAAAATTAAAATGTTAAGTTCAGAAAAAAACTAACTCCTAGCTAACCTAAAATTTTCAAATTTTAATTAAATATCCTTTAATATCCTAATTAAATAAAATGCAATGGAATGCAAATGCATGAAAAACGCTATGTAATTTTGTTTCTTATTTTCTATTTCTTAGTGATCCCAGCAGCCAAATTTTGTAACTTTGAAGCGGTGAAGTGTTAAAAAGTTTTCGTTTTTATTTTCATTAAAAAACTTATCAAAACTCATCGTTACAAAATTTGGCTGCTGGTTATTCGTTAAAATTGTATTTGCGCAGTACCAAATTCTGCTTCCAGTACTACTCGAGTCTTGCTAAGAAAATAAGGTAATAAAAACAAGAGGGCTTTAAAAATTTCACGGAATGGCAGGTATGCGCTACTTCGAATCACATTACCTACATTTAAAAAGTTAAAATAAATAAATAAAGCAGTTAAATATATTCTTCATTTAATGAGCTTTTTAAATATATTTTTGGGTTTTAACAATATTTTTTTTAAATTTTAATTTCATAAAGGTAGACCATTTAAATTTTTTTCCAAAAATAGCTAATAATAAATAAGATAATCCTTGCCAATTTTCATAATGTGCGTAGAAGTCGTTTAGCAGGTACACAAGTTAAAGCTTTAAATCGTATCGTCTGGCGAGGATAGTTTCTAAACGACTTCTACGCCCATTATGAAACTTGGCAAGGATTAGCTGGTTTAACTTTGTGAAATTCAAATTTTAACATTTATAAATTATATTTTTTTTTTTTTTTCAAAAAAAAAAGAAGTATTTTTAACATCCAAAAACGAGTGTGACGAAGGATATTTAGGGGCACGCCATTTTGTGTCAAAAATTTGTTTTTACTTTCCTTCGTCCCAAAGATCCAAATTTCAGAAATAAATCCACCAGGTGATGTTGATGTTAATGTTGCATTGCATTACATTACACCCATTTCCAAATGTAGTTCTCCATGTTTCAGCAGTATGTTTCTTTGCAAATAATGCAAAATGTCATTAATTTAAATTACAACCGTTCCCATGTTTCAGTTTCGCAATCTTGCAAAACATTTTTATTAAATTAAATTCTAACGGTTATATTTCAAAAACGTTTTCAGATTTATCCAATTATCCAATTGGCTTTTTTTTGTTTCTCATTGAAACTGAAATTCAGTTATGATGGTTTTATTGCTTTTCTGTGAAATAAACCTGATAAAGTCTGTATTTTAATTGTGGGAAATTTTAACTATTCTCACAGTTTAGTGGATTTCTGGAAATGTTTTTTTTTCTTTCGTCTCAAATGAATTTTTTTTTTGCGATTGAACATAATTTTTAATAAGTGGCTCGGATAGGTGTAGACTTTAGTGAGATAGTTTTGGTCTGGACTCAAAAATTCTCACGGTACGCGGGCGGTATTACATATGGAGTTCGTTTATGAAGTTCGTTATCTTTGTTTTTTTTTTTGGTTATATATATGTATATATTATATATATATATATATATATATATATATATATATATATATATATATATATATATATATTATATATATATATATATATATATATATATATATATATATATATATATATATATATATATATATATATATATTTATATATATATATATATATATATATATATATATATTATTATATATATATGTATATATTTTTTTTTTATTTTTATATATAATTTATTTTTAATTAGAATTCTTGCTGAAAAAAAAGAAAATAAATTGGGAAATAACATTTGTAGAAAGAAAATCTGTTTTTTATGCGCTAAATTATCATTTATTGCCTGACAACATCGTTGTGAATCTTCCAAATAAAAATCACCGGAAAGTTACAGAGGTTATCTCAAGGATTAGAACAAACCACCGATTCAAAAAGATAGTCTCATATTAAATTATATTTGTCTTCACTTTAAATTTGTGTTTGTTGAGAGCGAGCTTACTTTAAGTATTGTGTGAATTTTATATCGGCCTCGGGATAAAGCTCGGGCCATCCCACAACCATGATGTAGATTACTCTGCGCAAATTTGAGGGAGAAAATTGTTCAACGGAATAATGGTCAGTAGGGTAGGGATGGCCATTGTGTAATCCGTTTCTTTACTAGTAACTCCATTTACAGATGATGGCTCATCAGATGTTATTGGGACATCCTAGGGACAGTCGCTTTGTATATTAAAAACACTTTAAATTCAAACACTACAGATGTATTTATTTCACTTCACCTGTTTACATTAAATGTTCGACTTCACTATTTTACATTTCTTATTCGATTGTATGTTCTTATTATATTTGTTTTATTATTTCGCTTCGCATAACTAAAACTTGCTGATCGCGCAGCTTGGGTATTATATTACATTATAGCAATTTGTTATTTTTGTACAGTGCCACCCGTTTGGTCACTACACCGTGTAAGTTTTTTTTCGTTTACCTTTATTAACCGCTCGTAAGACTATCGGGCTGCCGAACAAATTAACGACTGAGCCAAGTCGAAAGTGGTGTTCGGACAAAGAGCCTGGTAGACAAATCTTTAATGTTAGCTTTTGGGAATAGAGATTGCAAGCGTGCAAGGGGACTAGGTTGCATTGCTAAACGTTACATTACCTTGACGACCACGGCTTTTTTGGCACATACGCACTCTTTTGTCAAAATTTTTCCATGACTATTCTGCATAAATATGGCTAAACTTCGTTGATGCTTTGAAAAAATACTATTCACCGAAATGTTAGAGTTTTCAAATACACCACCCACTGGTGTCGACCAGCTATAACATCTATGTTTTTTTGTTTGGTATATATAATCCAGCCACGCACTTGTTCAGACAATAACACGAATAATGGAGTACAATTAAGATAAGCAAGGACAAAAATTATTCGATTATTTCCCAAGGGAAACCATCTAGTATTATCGCAACTCTCTCTCTCTGGCGTTTACATCCCATGGAGGGATTTTGCCGTCTGTGCAATCAGCTTCCAATCGTCTCGTTCCATGACCAGTTGACCCCAGTTTCGACATCCTATATCACGAAGGTCTTGGATGATGTCATCACGCCAGCGTTGTCTAGGTCTTCCTCTTCGACGAACACCAGCTGGTTGTTGTTGGGACGCTTTTTTAATCATTCTATCTAATGGTGCCCTTTCTACATGACCAAACCATCTAATCCGGTTGGATTTAATGAATCCGATTACATCGCAGCCTCCAAGAAGCTGTCTGATTTCATGATTCATTCGGATTCTATACTGATTTTCAGCAACTTTACATGGACCATAAATTGTTCGTATGACTTTCCTCTCGAATGTTGATAAAATTCTACAATCGGAGGAAGTCAGTGTCCAGCTTTCGCTTCCAAAGGTAAGCACAGGTCGAATTAATGCTTTGTAAAGTGTGAGTTTGCACGACTGCGAAAGATGTTTAGATCGCAAAAGTTTTGAGTATGCGTAGAAAACTCTGTATGCGGCTGAGACACGAGCTTTAATATCTGCCTGCATGTCATTTGACGATGTTATTACAGACCCGAAGTATTTGAAGTTTTCTACACGTTCCACTTCATAGTCGCCAGTATTCAGATTGCCGGGAGGTATATTCCTGGATGTTGTTAAAAGTTTAGTCTTGCCGGTGTTAATGCATAATCCAAGTCGTTTAGCATTTCTTTCAAGCTGAGAGAGACTATCCTTGATATCGCTTGTTCTACGTCCGAGAAGCACAATATCATCTGCATAGCCAAGAATTTGACTAGATTTGTTAAATATACAGTTTTGTGTCTCAATGCGGCTTTTTCTTATCGCGTACTCAAGCGCCAAATTAAATAGTACGGGTGCGAGTGCATCACCTTGTCGAACACCTGACGTTATATCAAAAGAGTCAGAAACTGACCCTTCGATTACTATTCTACAGTTTGATCCCGATGTTGTGAGTTTGCACAGAGAAACAAGTTTCTCTGGAATACCAAGGCATATGAGTGCGGACCAGAGGTTGTCGCGGATGATGCTATCATATGCTTGCTTGAAATCAACGTAGAGCTGGTGAATGCTGATGTTGTACTCCCAACATTTTTCCAGAATCATCCTTAAGGTAAAACATTGATCTGTGGTTGAACGGTTGGGACGAAAACCACACTGATAGTCGCCGATGATAGATTCGGCAAACGGGATGAGCCGAGCGAGTACGACATTAGCTAGTATTTTATATACAGTGTTAAACAGTGCGATTCCACGATAATTTGCACACTTTAGGCGGTCACCTTTTTTATGTAGCGGAACAATGAGAGCTGTTTTCCATTCAGCAGGTAGTTCTTCTTGGTCCCAGATTGCAAGAATCAGATCATATATACGTGAGACCAGAGCTGCTCCTCCATTCTTAAGTAGTTCTGCAGGGATTCCATCGATACCTGGTGATTTGCCATTTTTTAATTTTCTGATGGCAGCTTCCACTTCTTCTATTGTTGGGTAAGGGACAAAAATCTCCTCACTTGACGGAGCAATTGCTCGAATAGGATGAACTTCGTTCGTCCTATTCCGTAGGTCTTGAAAGTGGGATCGCCATACTTCCAGCACATCACGTTCACTTGTTGTAAGCTCGTTGTTTCCATTTTTGATGGCTGTAGATCTTGGGTGGAAATCTTTGGTCAGATTCCGCGCATTGGCAAAACACTCTTTCGAATTTCCATTAGCCGCATGTTGGTTGATGTTTTCGATACAGCTCTTCATGTGTTCGCGTTTCTTTTTCCGTAGGAGTTTTGCTGAGGCTTTTCTGGCGCATAGATAATCAGTTTGGGAGCTTCGGGTGTTTCTTGTTAACCATTTTTCTCGCAGTTTTTGTTTGTGCTCAATGTTTTCGCGGCACTCGTCATCAAACCATTCGTTACGTGATTTCGGTGGTCGTTTTCCGATTGTAGTTTGTGCTGCGGATATGATGGTTGATTGAAGCGTTTGCCATTCTTCTTGAATGTTTAATGGCATCTCAGATGGGATGTCATGCTCTTCTATGTTTTGCGTTACAATTTCCTGATATCTATTCAGTGTTTCCAGGTGTTTAAATGCTTCGACATTCCAGCGCACGGTCTTTTTTGCTTGCCTATTAAATGTAGATGATAATTTGCACTTATACTTAAAGATGACAAGCATATGATCGGTGTCCATATCAGCACCTCTGTATGATCGAACGTCAGTTACACTTGTAGAGTGTCTCTTAGAAATCATGACGTGATCGATTTGATTTTCAGTTCTTCCATCATTTGATTTCCACGTTGCTTTGTGGATTCTCTTATGAGGAAAGAAAGTGCTAGAAATTACTAGATCATACATCATAGCCAGTTCAGCTGTGCGAAAGCCGTTATTGTTACTAGCATGATGCAAGCTGTTAGGGCCGACATGTGTTTTAAGTTCTGCACTTCTACCAATTTGCGCATTGA
The DNA here is from genome assembly GCA_963693315.1 of Diogma glabrata. NCBI lineage: Eukaryota > Metazoa > Arthropoda > Insecta > Diptera > Cylindrotomidae > Diogma > Diogma glabrata. The sequence goes on from CAVNZG010000672.1 coordinate 25,972, forward strand.
AGTCACCTACCACGATTTTTATATCGTGCCGCGAAATGTTATTGATGACTTCTTCGAGTTCTAGAAAGAACAGGTCTTTAATGTCATCTGCTTTGTCTTCAGTAGGTGCATGAACATTGATGATCGTTACATTAAATTTTTGCGTGCGGATTCTCATTGTGCATATCCGCATATTAATTGGGCGAAAGTCGATAACATGTTGATTCACGCGACGATGTGTGAGAAAGCCAACTCCAAATTCTCCTCCGTTTTCATGGCCGCAATAGTAGAGAGTGTATCCCTTGGCTGTTTCGTGGATTCCACGCCCTGGCCATCTTAGTTCTTGTAACGCCACTATATCCAGTGTATAGCTATTGATTTGGTTTGTAAGTTTCAGTAGATCTCCTGGTCTTCTAAGGCTTAGCACGTTCCAGGTTCCCATTTTTAAATCGTAGTCCGGGTACAGTTTCCGAGGTCGTTCTAATAATGAATCCGAGATAATCCGAGGCCTGTGTACAGAATTCATGACAAGTAGTTTTTTACGGAAATGGGGTGTTAGCCCTTCGCCCAACCCAAATTTTCGTGAATGGGTTCGTTCTGCATCTTAAGGTCACCAGAAACAACCTTTTTACATGTTTATATAGCGAGCCGCTTGATCCAAGACAGACGCCCGCTACAAACCGCCCCTAACATGGAGAACAGACGCTTGCTACACGTTTATATAGCGAGCCGCTTGATCCAAGACAGACGCCCGCTCCAAGCCGCCCCTAGCATGGAGAACAGACGCTTGAGTTGCATTGGTTTTGTGGCGCCAATGACTCGCCATGGTGCAGAATCATTGAGTATAAGCAGTATTTACTCTGCCCCTCTCAACTACACCAACCTAATTCTGTTAGCATTACCCAGGTAGCACGGCGTGGACGTAGAATTTCGGATTTCACTACCCTATTATCGCAACTATCATGTTTTATAAAAAGGCAGAATCGAAGCGAAGCTTCATTCCTCCCCATCAAATGTAGGAAGAACTCCCATTTGTTTTAAGATAGTTTCAACAAACGTTTGTAGGAAGAACTCCCATTTGTTTTAAGATAGTTTCAACAACGTACGTTGTTGGCTCAGATCGCTTTGATTCTGACTGTTTGTTCCATCGACTAACTCAACAATTCCGAACAGCTCGAACCCGTCTGTTTTGAAGGATTCGGATTTGAAATTTTCCTATCCGCAATCGGCCCTTTAGGACAAGTTTGACTCGAGGTCTTTAGTAGATCTCCCATTAAGAGACACGGCAATTAACTTTCCCTAATTTAGTGCTTCTCTAAACCGCAGGTGTTATTACACTTTTTCCACCCGTAACAGTGTCGCTGAGGTTTGCGTCTTCGAAAAAATAATTATGTACCTTTGTTGCTGACTGCTTTAGATGGTTTGCAATGAAGTGCTTTCAGATTTTCATCGAAGGTTTCAACTCCATTCAAAGAATCGCTGTACGTTTTATTTTAGTATGTTGTTTTCATAATTACGATCGAACAATCGGTTTAGTAAGGCAGCCTTGCTTGATCAAGTTACAATACTGCAGGGGAAAACAAACGCCGAGGAAGGTCAATAAATACCACAAATACCTAGGTTCTGGCTTCTATAGTGATTTGATCCAGTTCTTCAGTTATAGCAATCTTTAGCAATGAGAAATTAAAAAGTTTTCGTTGATTGAATATTTGAATGCCTAGGTTTGGAAAATCTTATTTTAACATAAACAAGAAAGACTTTACTGAGAATTCTTAAATCATTGGATAATACTAACCCAGTGATTCTCTCCCAAACCACAAAACTGCTATCAGTAACTTATAAATGCTTATAATTTAGTAGTCAAAACACGTATAACAAAATAGGAGCCTATAAGCCTCAATATTTAATCAAAAATTGCTCTTTATTGAAAACCATTCTTTTTTTATTTATTTAATTAGTACAATAAATTTTAAAACATAAAAAAAATTGTTTTAATATAGTTTTGAATACCTAATCCATTCTTGTTTTGAGAACTTTCTTGGTAATCCTGTGTTTTTGAATAACATAAACGGTAGCACCCCAACCTGATATAGCATCTCGATCGAAAGCGTTTACAATTGCTTGAGATATAATTTCAGAAAGATTTTCAGGTTCCAAGTCTGGCCTCCAAAGACTTTCACACATACCATATAGTTGTTCAGCACACGTTCCAGCAACAACAAAATCATCGGGACTATTTGAACATCCAATTAAATCCATATTACAAATAAATGGTTCGTATGTTTTTGGATCTAATCCAGCAATAACAGGTTCGATAAAATATGGTCCAAAACGTTTTTCATACAATAAATTGGAGACCATGGATGAAAAAACTTTAGGTGTCACTGGACGATTTTCTCGAACTTCATATAAATTTTTTCTAAACATTAATCTATCTTTCACTGTTAATATATCAGTTTGAAGACCAACTAGTCCAACATACATCAAAGGGCTGAATTTGAAAACTTTTTCAAATGTGGTATCTATTGTTTGAGCTTGTACTCCAAAACGATGATCGCTTGCAATTGCTACACATTCTTTACCTTTCATTGCCACTACACACCCACCATTATATGCCATAATACTCATCTTGAATTAGTTATTTTAAATTATTTTCTTTTAATCAGTAAATCAACTCTAATTTCGAGCCGCACAAGAGAATGACAACAAAATTATTAACAAAATGATAGGCAGTTTCTTGATTTTTATATATATTCGAACTAACTTCACTCGAATTAATTTTTGGCTACCACTAGTATCTTTTGACATTAAAGTTGAAATTTGAAAAAAGAAATAAATAATAAAATGTGTGGACGAACTTGCTTGTAAGATTTATTTATCTTTATTTTTGTTATTATGAATAATAAAAATTATATCATTTTAGAACTTTAGCACCTGAAGAAATACAATGTGCATGTACATATTCAACTACAAATCCAGATAAACCTGAAATTACACCAGAATGGCGGTCGGAATATAATTTAGGAAAAAAATATGAACCTTCGTATAATTTAGCGCCAACTGATGTTGCTCCTGTCCTAGTATCTGCGGCTCACTTTAATGATGAAGACTGCGATGTCAACGAAAGACTCATTGTTCCAATGATGTGGGGAATAATTCCATATTGGCATAAGGTAATTTCATATCTGTTATTCCTAAATTTTCAGTAAATCCAACAATTATTTCATACAAATAGTTTATTTTCCAAAATGAGATTATGTGACAATGTTCTTAAGTACATTTGCTAATTGTGTTAAACAATTCCTATCAATTTTTTTCATGCCGAACGATATCACAATATCCAAATCAGTTTTCGAAAGACCACTGTTTACCAACAAATATTTCATCCCAGCCGATATTTCATCATTATCACGTCCAAAATAATGTTCTATTTGAATATTTGAATCATTGTTGACTTGCATATTTAGGGAACGCGCCTTTTTGGTTACAAAAATATTCGGTATTTTTTCATATTGTGTGATCAACAAAAATAATTTATTTGTGAATCTATGTATAACAATATCTGTGTGAACACCATCAATTATCACACCAAAAACACGATCAAATCCAGTACTAGCAAGAGCCATTCTTAAATAAATGCTAATTTTGAATTCACTTTAAAAATTGTTTGATAATTCTTGCGTTTTAGTAACAACCTAGTTGTTTCTAGTTATATTGATATATTTTTTATTTTTCACAGGGTGACTATAAAAAGCATGGATTAACAACCAATAATTGTCGTGTGGAGAACTTATTAAATTCAAAATTATATAAAAAATCGTTTCAAAACGGACAACGTTGTATAATTCTATGTGAAGGATATTATGAATGGCAAACAACAAAAACAGATCGGACATCAGAAAGAGCCGCCTATTACTTTTACATGCCACAAGAAAATTGCAATGTTAAACCAGAAAATCCTGATTCATTATCAAAAAAAATAAATGAATTAGTTAAAATAGCAGGAATTTTTGATGTTTGGACAAATGATAACGGAGATAATATATTTAGTTATACTGTTGTTACTTTAGAATCTAATAATTATTTATCATGGTTACATCATAGAATGCCAGCTATATTAGATAAACGAGATTGATATTTCTAATTGGTTAAATTTCAAAAAAGTTTCAAATATGGAGGCTTACCAAATTATCCTAAAAAATCGGAAAAAATTATATGGCATCGAGTTTCAAATATGGTAAATAATACACGAAATAAATCAGAAAAATGCAATAAACCATTTGAGGAAGTTACAAATACACCTGAAAATCGTTTAATGAATTCTTGGTTAACTAAACCAAAAGAAAAAACGAGTGAATCATAAAATATATTACTTAAAAACTAAATTTTGATTACATATCTTCTATTGTCCAATGAGCCAATTAAAAAAGCATTTTTTGGGTTATAATAACTATTTATTTTTCTCTAAAACCAACAAATTATTTTAGTTTACGCAAGTTTTTTTGGTTTAACAAAAGTTCTCTTTCGTTTCATTTTCTTTTGTGCTAGTTCTAATTGTTGTAACTGAGAATAAACTTGTGTATAAATTTCTGTTTGTTCTTCTTCTGGGATCGATTTTCTATAATCTTTCATTAGATCGTATTTATCAAACGGTCTAGCTAATTTCGCTGCACGTAAAATGTGTTTTTCAAAAATGTGTTCGTGAATGTTTTCAACACCTTTCAAGTCTTGTCGTTCCCATCTTTCCAACCAAGGTCTCGGTTTTAGTTTAACTTTTATTTCATTAAGTGGAACCGGTTTTCCTTCTGGTAACAATTCTGGTTCTAAGTTTTCGTCAAACGTACTATATTCGGGTAGAGCATCTCTCAAATAAAAAAGTTTTGAATCAAGTCGTTTTTCTAGCTTAATAATTTCAATTTTCTGAATTGTTGGATCATACATTTCATATAAAACTTCTACACCTTGGTGATCGATAACGTTACGTAAAATAAATCTGGCTCTTAAACCACAACGTTCCCGATCAATACATATTCCCAGAAACCTATTTGATTTACCGACTGCATGAACATCTGATGTTGTTACGGCTACTAACGAACCAACATAAAATTCTGGTATATCAATATTGGATCTCCGATTAATCATGTCGTTTCGTTCCAATTTCTCTCTTACTATATTTCTCCATTTTACCTCCGGATCTGGAAGAAATTCTGGATAGATAAAACGAACTCTATTTGGTATATTATTTTCATCTTTTCCAGTTCGCAGCAATGTTTTGTTCTCATTTAATTTTGTGGATAAAAATGCTAAAATTAATTAAATTTTTGTTCATATAACAAAGAAGTGATAAAATTCGAAAAGAATTAATATTACTCACCTACTTTATTTACATGATTATTATTTTAATTAATAACCCAAAAAGAGTTTTACTATTCACCAACATTTTTATTTCTCCATATGTTTTTTGCCTCTATTTTGACAATTTTCGATATTCGAATTCAACCACACATCCAACATTTCCATTGAACTTTAAAAAAATTTCGGCGTTTACATTTGAATTAAAATTTTTTGTTGACGGTTCGATATGACTGTGAATGTTGTTTTTACCAATGAAAAATAAAAACTTTGTGGTGAATATAAGCTTTTCTCCTATGATTCGTTAAAATTTCAGAGGGCACACACAGTCACAAACAGTCACAAACAATTTTTATTATTACTGTTTTTACAATTTTTTTCATTTCACCGAACTCAAATACATTTGGTATAAATATTGACAAAGAAAAATAATATAAGAACAATAACTTAGATGTAAGGTTGTAGCCCATGATAAGAAATTCCTAGAATAGCTGGATCTCTAGCCATATCTATTAAAGCTGCAACTTGATCCTCGACAGTTAAATTGAAATCATCCAAACGAGCTCTTATATTAAATTGCGCAACGCCTTTCAAAATCAATGCATAGTATGATTCGTATAATCCTTTTCTACCAACAACACCTTGATTTAATTGCATTTTATTTAAAATCGATGGATTATAGCCAGATAATTTTTTATATGCAATTTCAATCCTTTCTTTAGCATTCCAGTTAAATGAATCTAAATTATTTTGATCATTTCTTTTGGCTGCTTCTAACCAATCAATTGTTGGTTCTCTTATGAATACTTCTAAATATGCCATTAATATTTTTTTCGATTGTGTAAAACAACGAAGCGAATGTATCATGCATTTGGTTATAACACCAGAAACACCCATCGGTTCCATAATACTTAACATTTGAGGTGTTAAGCGGAACGGTATTAACTCTGGAACGTCTAAGTTAAGAAGTCCCGCTCCAAATGCAAAACCAAAATCTATTGAGGTCAGTTTACCAGTTTTTTCATTGATCATTATATTGGATAAATTTCTGTCACCTATTCCTAAAATCCATTGACATATGCTACTGCAAGCTAGTGATGTTGCGTAATTATTTCGTAATGCGTAGTAGCTTTCAGGTGATACAGATATTTCTAGTAAGGCAAATTTTAAAAGATAAGGGGGAAGGCTGTTTTCCACTTCTCTAAAATTTTGAATTATCTGAAATAAAAAATAATAGGGTTTATGTTATAACGTCTAAAACTAATTACATATTAATGAATAATTGATACAATAGCAACAAAACGAAATTCAAGACATCTACCGTATCTGGGTCTCTTGGTCACCATTTGCAAATGTGACAAAAATTAGAATGGTATACAGATTTGAAAGTTGGCATTTGTGATAAAGAGTATGAGTCAGTCATTCTCTCTCTCTCCTCTCTCTCTCTCTCTCTCTCTCTCCTCTCTCTCTCTCCTCTCTCTCTCTCTCTCTCTCTCTCTCTCTCTCTCTCTCTCTCTCTCTCTCTCTCTCTCCTCCTCTCTCTCTCTCTCTCTCTCTCTCTCTCTCCTCTCTCTCTCTCTCTCCGACACTCGCAACGTTACAAACCATTACAAAAAAAATTGTTTTCTTACCTTATTTCTATCGTAATGCATTAAAGCTT
>CAVNZG010000673.1:0-28328 GCA_963693315.1 Diogma glabrata
GGGTTGGAAAATTATTGGAACTTACTCAAAATCAAAATATTTATTCCCCAGAATATTTAAAACAAATGGCATTCGGAATATATAATAGAATTTTGGTTGCATTAAGAGTAAACACCGATGAAGTGAAAAAACTTAAATCTTCAATAACTTTGATTCGTCCAACTGAAGTGTCTGTTTTAGATGTTGATGAAGATTACGGTTTACAGAAATATACACACAGTAATGTTACATTGAAGTTTATTGATGGGAATCATATAACAATGCTAGAAAACCCAAAATTGCCTCTTCTTCTGAATGAATTTAGTGCATCTACGGACACAGAGACATATTTCGCCAAATTAATCAAAATTAATAAATAAAATTATAAACAATAATTTATCGTTATCTGAAAAATTACTATGCTAATTTTTACAACTAAATTGTTTTTCTTTTTAAATTGGAAGGAATTCAATAAAATTCAGAAGTTTTAAAATTAACAAACTTGTTTTATTTTATTTTCATCAGAGTAGTAACGTTGTTTGTGCAAATAACAAATAATTTTTCATAAATTTTTTAAGGGTTTGTTTGAAATAATTTGTAACAATGGAGTGTAGATGGCGAAATGTTGAACAAAATGATTTACAATGGGTTAGAGATCAAATTGATTTGGATACAATTAATATATTCGGCAATCAGGATCTAGATCATTTATACGAAATATCAATTGAATCATTAATTTACGAACATGCCAAAGATGTAATATCATTCATGTGTTTTACAACATATCCACTAATTCCTGCATTACCGTCCAGTTGTTGGATTGACTGGATCAATTATCATTACAACATCGAATATATTAATAATTATAATTCTTTTTTCGTATCGTTTTTATTTTCCCCAAAACGATATAAATTTGCATTTTTGGAGCCTAAATTTCGTGATATATTCTTGAAGTTCGCACACTTAGAGTATTTAGTTTTTATTTTGCCGCCAAATTTTAGTATAAGTGATTCAAAATATTTGGAGTTATTGAAACTAAATTTAAAAAGAGTTTTTCCAGTTAACCATACAGCCGAGCATAGAACACAATCTTTGTTAATATGTTTAAGAAACGATGTATTACTAAGACCTATTATAAGACAAGCTGTGTAAGTGTAACTTTGTATTTAACTGTTTATGAGAATTTATCATTAATTGTTATATTAACAGAGCTGAAGATAATGATGATTTGGTCGAAATACTTGATAGAGATTGTAAGGATATACGAAATCTTTATGGGGACTTTTACATAGCTGAGATTATTTTAAATAAAAACTCAACTCGAAAAATTATTGTAGCTGAGGTAAGTTATTATAGTTAAGCTAACAAACAAAATTAACGGTGTTTAATTTTCTTAATTAAAATAGGATCAAAACCGTGCTATTGGAATGATTTGTGTTAACTCAGAAATCTCTTTAGATGAAATTTTTACAGATTTTGAATTAGAACCATTTCATGGCTTGAGAAAACATCATTCAAATGAATTGAAACTACGCTCGCCTGAAACTCAGAAATATATGGAAGAAACTTTGGAATATGATAGAGATGAAACTGTTTGCGAAACTGCGGACAAAAGATCAGAGAATACCATGTTTAGCTCTGGACATCAAACAATTGGATCGTTTCAGGTTAGATCATGTGAATGTGTATGTATTGTTTTTTCAAAAAATTTAATACACTTTTCAGACATCATCAAATGTATTAAGTGTCTCTAAATCTGAGTAAGTATTATATTTGATATTGATTTTTATTCACAACCAGCAAATTTCACCATCTATATAAAGTATGATAATCTCATGTAATACAGTTAGACGACGATATAACAAAAAAAAATAAAAACATATAACAAAAGACATTGCCGGCATTTTTGTAGCTATATATTATGGTTCTAGATTATGGAAAATTATGGTTCTAGAAAATTTTGCCATTACGAGAGATTCGAGGCGATTTGATTTTTATTAGTTCTCCTGAACTAATCACTAAAAGAAAAGATTCGGTTACTGCAACCTACTTTGTGCCAACCGAATTTTTCCTGTCACAATAACCTCAAATTCGGTTGTCGTATCCTTAAAAGTCAAATTTGAAGGCACAACAACCGAATTAAAGATACAACAACCAAATGTGATTTCATCGTGACCGAATAATCAATGTGCCGTATGGTAAAATTTTTTCTTTCAGTGATAAAAGTATTTCATGGTTGAAGCTGTGTTAGATAAGCAAATTCAAGCCAAAGAATGGTATTTGCTTTTGTTTATCTAAATCATTTTTTCATTTCGATACTCCTTCGTTTAAACTGTATATTAATTTTTTACTTCACCACAATTTTAAATTGTGTGAAGTAATGCAATCTATCGTGAAAAAAAAAATCTTACATACCCCAAATTTTATTTTATCTTTTGTTTTGGACCATCCTCTATCTAAATAGCCAAAAAAAATTTTGGTGTACGTCTGTGTGTGGGTGGGTGGGTGGGTGGATGAGTTTTCTGCATAGGATCTTGATGAAACTTTGGCAAATGATACAGGTTTACTTGAAAATGGAAGATCTGGATTCATTTCAAATTTGGACAAAATGGCGGGGGGTCTCCCGGACACCTCTAAGTTTAAATCTTGAATAACTTCTGATTCCGGGCTATGATCTTATTGAAACTTAGTATATAAGGTTTTAGTACTGTTTCCAATATTTCTGCATACCAACTTCCGGTTTGTCAGTTCCGGTTAAAAAGTTTTTTTTTCAGGTGTTTATCCCTACTGTAGCCTACAATTACCGATCGATTTTCATGAAACGTTGCGAAAAGCTTTTAAACAACACGAGAAAGATTTTATCAGCTTTTGGAGCACATTGGATAAAGGGTTGGGGGGTCCACCATACAACAGGTGGTTTTTTCCACAAAGTTAAGTTTGGGAGCATAAAACATTCATTCGTGAATGAATTTTGATGACACTTTGGAAAAAGACGCAAACATGTATGACAAAGAACTGATTAGTTTTTGAGCGATAGTGAACAAAGTGGTGGGGGGTCCCTGGAGCACCTGTTTTTTTGAAAGCTCTATAACTTCTGTACCTGATAAGCGAATTGGATGAAACTTGGTACATGAGTATGTAGTACGTTTTAAAATAGTTCTGCATCCAAACTTCCGGTTTTTCACTTCCGGTAAAAAAATTTTTTTGTACTTTTTTGAAGTTTTTTCAGTGTCTTTATGCACACTACAGCCCACAATAATGAAGTGATTATGATGAAACTTATGGAATAGGGTTCCAATTAGTGTGAAAAGATAATTATCATGTTTTGGGACACATTGATCAAAGTGGTGGGGGGTCTACCATACAAATGCTGACTTTTCACACTTTGTTTTTTAAGTTTGTTGGGAGCATACGGACTTCATTCATTAATTTATTTTAATGAAACTTTGGAAAAAGATGGAGACTTAAGTAACAAAGAACTGATTAGTTTTTGGATAATATTGGAATAAGTGGTGGGGGTCCTCCCGAACACCTGTTTAATGTGTCACACTTTTTTCAATGTTTGTTGGGAGCACACAGCATTCGTTCGTGAACGAATTTTGATGACACTTTGGAAAAAGATGCAAACATGTATGGCAAAGAACTGATTAGTTTTTTAGCGATAGTGAACAAAGTGGTGGGGGGTCCCTGGAGCACCTGTTTTTTTGAAAGCTTTTTAACTTCTGTACCTGATAAGCGAATTAGATGAAACTTGGTACATGAGTATGTAGTACGGTTTACAATAGTTCTGCATCCCAACTTCCGGTCTTTCACTTCCGGTAAAAAAAATTTTTTTGTACTTTTTTGAAGTTTTGTCAGTGCCTTTATGCACACTACAGCCTACAATAATGAAATGATTATGATGAAACTTATGGAATAGAGTTCCAATAAGTGTGAAAAGATAATTATCATGTTTTGGGACACATTGATCAAAGTGGTGGGGGAGGGGGGGGGTCTACCATACAAATGCTGACTTTTCACACTTTGTTTTTTAAGTTTGTTGGGAGCATACAGACTTCGTTCATTAATTTATTTTAATGACACTTTGCAAAAAGATGGAGACTTAAGTAACAAAGAACTGATTAGTTTTTGGATAATATTGGAATAAGTGGTGGGGGTCCTCCCGAACACCTGTTTAATGTGTCACACTTTTTTCAATGTTTGTTGGGAGCCCACAGCATTCGTTCGTTATCGAATTTTGATGACACTTTGGAAAAAGATGCAAACATGTATGGCAAAGAACTGATTAGTTTTTGAGCGATAGTGAACAAAGTGGTGGGGGGTCCCTGGAGCACCTGTTTTTTTGAAAGATCTATAGCTTCTGTACCTGATAAGCGAATTGGATGAAACTTGGTACATGAGTACGGAGTACGGTTTAAAATAGTTCTGCATCCCAACTTCCGGTTTTTTACTTCCGGTAAAAAAAAAATTTTTTAATTGTTGGCAGTTTTTTCAGTATCTTTATGCACACTACAGCCTACAATAATGAAGTGATTATGATAAAACTTATGGAAAGGTTTCAATTAGTGTAAGAAGATAATTATCATCTTTTGGGACACATTGATCAAAGTGGCGGGGATCTACCATACAGCTGCTGACTTATCACACGTTGTTTTTAAAGTTTGTTGGGAGCATACAGATTTCATTCATTAATCAATTTTAATGGCACTTTGAAAAAAGATAAAGACTTTATTGACAAAGAATTGACTAGTTTTTGGACAACATTTGGATAAGCGGTGGGGTCCTCCCGAACACCTGTTTATTGTTTCAATGTTTGTTGGAAGCATACAACATTCGTTCGTTAAGTAATTTTGATTACACTTTGCAAAAAGATGCAAATATGTATGGCAAGGAACTGATTAGTTTTTTTAGCGATAGTGAACAAAGTGGTAGGGGTCCCCCAAGCACCTGTTATTTTGGAAGCTCAATAGCTTCTGTACCTGATGATCGAGTTGGATGAAATTTGGTACATACACATTTAGTACGGTTTACAACAGTTCTGCATCCTTACTTCCGCTTTGTCACTTCCGATAAAATTTTTTTTACTTTTTCTCGTACAACAGAATTTATGTTTGTTGGGATACTGCTGCCTGCTTTAATATTTTTATTATTAGAACTACGAAGTCCATAATATTGGTTAGCTTTTAATTAAAGTATTTTATGGATATTAGCTCATTATATATCCAGAACACTATGTTTCCAGAGCTGTGGTGAAGTCAGCCTATGCATCAGCGTCGCAATATTTTTTTTTTCGATTATTGTAAGTTGTTACTTCATTCTTCGAGTTAATACATTCTCCGTCGACGGTTCGTTCGTACATCTCCGAACAACTGTTAAATCTTACATCTGACGAAACAAATATGTTGTTTTTGTTTATAATATAAAATTATATCATAAATCTGATCTATTATAGTAATATCTCTACTGTCTATTGGTGGTTTTTATTATTTAATTTTAATGAAAACCCCTATACGCAGTGGTGATATTCAAAGTATTTAATAACCAGTACGCTTGGAAAAAATTATATTGTTTATACATATTAACTAAAATAATTAACTTATACTTATTTAATTGTTTATTTATATAATAAATACAAAGTATATCATAGTATTAAAAATCTAATTAAATGATTGGCAAATTGAATTTTGGTTTTGGGGTGGCAGAATAAGAACTGATATTTAACAGGCTTATCATTTGCCAGATGATGCCCTAGTCTGAACCATAATTTATCATAAGGTGTTAATCCAAATCTCCAATTGATTTTCCCACTATATCTATTTTAACTAAATGACTTTTTTCATAAATTATATTATAGGATTAATATTTTTGGGTTCTATATCACTCACGCACATCAACAAAATCTCGAAAATCGGTTCCTGGAATGATGTATTTGGTTATTTTATTTAACTGCTTTAAATTTAAATTCATGGTGCTTCCAAAATATCCTCCGGCCATGTTTTCGAAATTAATAAATTAAAGAAATTTAAGAAATAGTTTCCATTTTTATCGTCTAACAGCAAATGAGTTTTCATATGTTTTTTAAACGAACAAAAATTTACATCTCGAAACTACAATTGATGTATTCTAGGGTTCCGTTTTTTATACGGAACATATATTGGTGAAAACGTTTTTTTCACATTATATCAAACTTTAAATCCTATGGACCTGAAATTTGAGTTGCAATTTAGCTTGCCCACTGAAAATGACTGATACAAAAATAAATATAGTTGTTTTCGTTTGCCACAGGGCTGCGATATAAGATCTTTAAGAACATTTACCGAGCTAAGTAGGAATTCCTATGAAAGGGTTTTACTTTAGTATCCATTAAAAATGTGTTTTAGAATATTACACCACACAGTTTTTTGAAAAATCGAATAATAGATAGATTTTTTTCATGTTTTCTTTCCCCGCATAGTGCCGAACCAAGTTGTTAGAAAAACTTTAAAAGTCTTTGGACTTATAGAAAAAGTACTTTTTTATAGAAAAATATAGCGAAGTGTAAAATACTGGTAATCGTATTACTTAGGACAGTCGGAATGAGAAGGGTAATTAACACAATTTAAACCTCAGTCAAGTGAAATATTATTTGTAAGAGCACTTAATTTAAGAAACATTGCAATTTTTTTTAGAATTTTGTAGTGCACCGTTTTTGAATAAATGGCAAAAAATTGAGCTAAATATACACAAAAAAATCACAAAAACAGACTGTTTGATCAGAGTTTACCAGAACTATAGGCTAGTTGTCACATATTTATATTTCTGTATGATGAGGAGTGAGGTTGGGGAAGGGTTAGAAAATCTTTTTTGTCCAAAACGAGTGTTGTGTCATGTGAAAGGTCCCCTATTTTAAGAAACCTCATTTTTTTTTAATTTTGCAGTGCACAGTTTTTGAAATATTGTTAACTTTAAGTTGACCAATAGCCCCCACCCCTTAAACTTCGAGCTGAAAAAGAAAAAATTTGAAGAAATTAACAAAGATAATAAGTTTGATAAACTTTTAACTAAAACTATAGCGAAGTGTCTCATAATTACATTTCTTTGTTTTTAGGGTGTAATAGTGTGGGTGAAAAGAAGTTTTTGTCGATCCCAGCGAGCGTTGTCGTATGAAAAAGCAGCTAATTTAAGAAACATTGCAATTTCTTTTAGAGTTTTGAAGTACACAGTTTTTGAATTATTGTCAATTATTATTAATTTGTTATTTGAATTGATATTGTATATTTTCCATTTTAGACCCTTTGCAAGTTGGTGTAGTTTAATCTCTCTTTAGTTACTTACTCTCTTTAGTTACTTTAACAGCTATCGATAATATTTAACGAGATGAAATATTTTGTGTATAATTTCGATCAATTTTCAATTGACAGTGGTATTAACATCTAAGAAAAAATTTTCTATATGCCTATGATCTGGCAATATAAAACCTCTACAATATACAACTATGTATATGTAAATTATTGTTTACTGTCGAATTTTATTCGCACTTGATTAACTTTTTTCCTACGCATTCCAAAAAGAATATTGTATTGTATTCGTTTTAATAATATAATCTGCTTCTTGTGTTCCTCTTAATGTGTTCCTTTAAATAATTTTAAATGTAGAATTGAAATAGATTTATGGTTTGCCTTATCAATATTTTAGCTTTAATTAGTGAAATAATTTTTTCCTTTAAAGCCGTATAAAGAAATTTGATTGAACCGAGCCGTATTTGAAATTTGAGATCAGAAATTTGATTTGCTATGTCGTGTATAAAACCTAAATTTTAAAAGTATTTCTTTTTAAAATATGACTTATGCCAATTTCTTTATTTTGATTAAAGTGTATGTACAAGGCCTGATATGCTTCCAAACTGTTTTTGGTGGTCCTAGCGCTACGGGCGGCCTATCGATGTTCGTCCTATTATGTGTATTTCAGTGCCAAGTTCATTAGAAGTATTATTTAATTCTCTCTGATGTTTATTTGAAGTATAATAATACAAATAAAGTTTGTCTAGAAAAAATCTAATAGTAGATTCTTGTATGAGCTTAGAATGAAGGCAATTCTTCACGAGGATGAACTTTCTTCAATCATCCGAGTGAAGAATTGCCATCATCCTATGCGAATACAAGATGTTATTTTATCCACGACTGTAAAATATTTCGATTAATTTAAAGTTTGCCTGCAAAAGTTTTTATCACCATATTAAAATATGTAAATCATAGATAGAATAGAAAAACGAAACTTAAATTTATTATTTTATATTTTCTATATGTATTGTTCTCGTTTTGACCTTTTGATAATACTATACCAACAAATAAACTATAGAACTGTAGTAGAATGTAACGATTGCGTCACATTCTTCACACAAGTGATAGAATGTATAAAATTACAATGGAAGACATACCCATGGAAAGCATATATTCTTTAGTAGTCGTGGATAAAATTTTTTACTTCATTGACATCGTTGATAAAATCATATTCTAGAGTTAACTGAGTACGATGAGCTAAACAAGATAATTGCTAATACCTGAAAATGTTTAAAATTCTTGCAGAAACTCCAGCTTTTTTTCTAACATTACACTAGCACCGTCTGAGCAAAATCCAATCAGTTTTTCATACAAATATTTTTCATTTAAACCATGTTTTTCGAGAACTGATATTAAAGTATCAAAAATTATTTCTGATGTTGTTCCTTCTAATTCGACAAGATCAATAAAACGTTATACGCTCATCGCAATCTTGAATTTCAGATTTCAAATAAACTATTAAACCACTTTTGTTTGAAATAGTTAAAATTTCATCATTGGTAATTGAACTTTTACAACCTATGTTAAACATTTTCCAAAAATAGTTCTTCGTATTTCTGTAGAGATAAGCCTTGCCACAAGTTTTGCGACAAGACTATAAACCTTGAAAGCAAAGAAAATCCAACATTAACATTTTTTTCCGTAAATCAATTAATTTTTAAAATCATATTATGAATTATTGTTTCAATTTATTAAATATATAGTACATATTAATAGTATATTATATACCAATGTAGAGAAGTGCATGATTTTCTATCGAGATGTGCTTGGAGTCCGAGGGCGAAGCCTAAGATCTACATACCACCGAGGGAGATAACATGCCCTCTCCGGAGGTGTATATACTATATTTTGCACCACCACAATATAATTATGATATTAAAAACTTAAGTAGTGTTATGGGGGGTTCCGCACATAGACTAAAAATTATGGGACTTTCTCACATGATGTGTTAATTGATGTGGGAGGTCTAATAAGAAAAAAATATACGATGTAATTAATTCAAATTGCATTGAGAAACTGAGTTTGAAAGAAAAACTAGAGAAAGTGATTTAAATCTTTTTTTGTTGTTGTATCTTATAAGAAAAAATTCATTTTCGATCCCACTATCTTTCATGAGTTGAGTTGACTGAATCAACTGAGAAAAACAGCAATTCTTTTTTTGCAACGATATTATATTACAAAAATATGGGACTTTCTCACATGATGTGTTAATTGATGTGGGAGGTTTAATAAGAAAAAAATATATGAGTATGTTACATGAATGAAAAAACAAAACATTTGCTTTGAGTTTAAATCAATTTTTTTTTTTGGTTGATAAGCTACAACAACAATTGCATTGAAATTATGGGACTTTCTCACATGATGTGTTAATTGATGTGGGAGGTTTAATAAGAAAAAAATATACCAGTATGTTACATGAATGAAAAAACAAAACATTTGCTTTGAGTTTAAATCAATTTTTTTTTTTTGGTTGATCTTTGGTTGATCTTGACCTTGTCTCGATATTATGACACTTTGTTGTTTTGTTATGTAAGATTTTAATTTTCTCGACAAAAAAAAATTGAAGATGTTCATGATATATTTTTTTTGTAGGTAACAAAAATTGTTTTTGTTGTAGTTTTTTGTATTTTGTTTCGTAATTGCGTGCGGCTTTTTTTTTTGCGTTAAATGATTAAGTATGATTTCGATTTTTTTTTCATTGGGGCACATGTGTTGTTCTTGTTTTTTTTGTTGTTATATAAGATTTTGTGTGTAAAGCGAGCAGAAGAATTAGAACAAATTGTGTTGGAAAAAATTATGATGTTTTGGAAACCTTAAAACTTTTTATTTGGAATTTTAGACGGATGCCTGAAATAAGTTGTTAATTGAAAAAACTAAAAAATTATAAATAGATGTTCGAAATGGACCATATCATTTATTTTCAAAAAATATGTTTAATGTGGAACAACCTTTTGTTTAATACAAACTTTAATACAAACCTGGAAGACCACGTTTGTATTAAAGTTCTTGCCACATATTCATGGTATAAAGAAACTGGTTTGGTGCAATGGTGAAACTAATTCGGTCGATCTAAAAGATTTCGATTTTGAAGATATTGAAATGTTAGACAACGTCCCCGAAAATTTTGATAATCTAGAAAACACATTAATCATCTTGGATGATTTAATGACTGAGGCGTATAATAAAAACGTTTGTGAATTATTTACCAAGGGTTCACATCATCGAAATATATCTGTTATATTAATTACCCAAAATGTGTTCCAAAGAAAATTTTACTGAGACATTTCGTTAAACTGCAAATACCTTGTTATGTTTAATAACCCCCGAGATAAATCTCAAATCTACCGCTTGCTAGACAAATTTATCCAGAAAATATCAACGAGTTTTGTAAGAGTATAAAAGAAGGCAGCTTCAAACGGGGTTTTGAAGCCAGCTGACCAAGGAAAAAGAAAATGAACACTGCAATCTATCTAAGCTAATTGTTCTTGCAAAATATTGAAAACGTTTTGAAAATTAAGTACAATAGATTAATTTAGATTGAACATTATTTGAACATTATTTGATTAATTGTCTGAAAAATTTTAGATTTAATTGTTTGGCATAGACACTGATACATCTGAATAGCGCGGTCTGTCGGTCAAGTTATTTCTGATGTTATGCAATAATGCAACAAGAAAAATATGACAGAAAATTAATAATATAAAAGGTAATTAGCTTCTGATGTTGTTATTGTGTTTATCATATGTATTGGTTAGTTTTTTGTTTTGTTAATTTTTTTGTTTTCGTTTTCACATAGTTGTGAAATATAAATTTGCTGTCGCATTTGATGAGCTCTTAAGGAATTAGTAAATGTTATTCGTAGTATAGTAAATTGTTTTCAATGTTTTTTTTTTTTTGCCGTTTTTTGTCGTTGTGTTGACACATTTTTTTTGTTGAACTCAAACTTTTTTTCTTAAGAATAAATATGAATTGTGTTGGACGACATGTGACGATTAACTTTTTAGATTGATTATCTTTCTTAGTCGGATTGCTTCCTTAAGTTAAAACAAGAAGCAAGTGATTGACCGTCAAATGTTTCCACTCAAATTGAAAAAGAAAACTTCATTAGGGAGTTTTGAGCATGAAGGGATTCATTTCTTTTTAATGCGCTTTGGGGTAAATTGGGACACAGAAATGATAAGAATCAGACGGGCCAAAACAAATTATTTTTTAATGACGATTAAAACAGTCAGTAAGGTATAAGATTTACAGTTAGTTATCTTTAAGTGTACGCGCTTTCCCTTTCTAACAAGAACGAACCATATTTAAGAGACTTTTTCAAAGGGTTTGATAAATAAAAAGCCATCATTTTTTGCTAACATTATATATTTTTCAAATTTATTATTTCTTTTATTTTATTTTATAGTTAATTATTAGAGTTTTTTCTTTTATGATTATTAAAAATAACTGGGCCTAAGTTTTTTTCATTCGCTGCACCATTCGTCTTGTGTGGTGTGATTTTTGAATGAATCAAATACTTCTTTCCAAACCACCCGATCAGGGCAATTAAGAAGATGAATCTGTAAAAAGAAGAAAAAATGTTAAATCAAAATATTTATTAATTTGAGTATTAAGTTAACAAATTACCTCATAGTCTTCTTTTGGAATTACGTGGTAAATATTATATTTACACAAAATAACTTGTATTCCTGACGGCTGCTTGTCTTTACAAGTTTTAATGTGACGGAAGAACTTTCTGTAGGTTATTTGATGATTCACATTGTATGGACATATATATTTTTTTACTCCTACCAAACTAGACATCTAAATATAAAAAATAAATCAATTAACGAAATAAAATTAAAATTTCAATTTTAACTTACCATGTATATTGTTTTTTACTAATGTAAATTATTTCAGCCTTGTATCGTTCTTAAATACTAGATTTATCATACGTATCCCACATTTATCATACGAATTCCTTAATGTATATGCGCTTTCCCTTTCTAACAAAATGAATAGTTGATCTAGACAGTAAACAAGAACTAAACTATGTAGTTGCTAGATGATATGGAATTTACAAAATGAAAATCCAGTATCTGAACCATTTTTTCTGAGAAACTTCAAACCATACCTTTCAATTGAAAAATTTTGCTACATTAACAATATCTATAGAAGAATTATACAACATTTGACTGTGATTATTTTAAAATTTATGTCAAAAATGCTGCTTGAGTAGGCTTATGTAGATAATTTTGCAACTATAGATGTTTACTTGGTTAAAATCAGCTCCACATATAATTTAAAATCAAAAATAACCCCAAAAATACTATAATAAATCCTATAAATACTATAATTACTCAGAAAACTATTTTTAAAACATATTATCGAGTATTTTGCTTCTATAGGTTTTTGTTGCTTCATCAACATTTTGATAGAAGACTCCTGAGAGATGACTCATTTTCTTATCATTTTAAGTTGAAATATTTTAAACGAGAAAAAAATGCAGTTTTTTGCAAGAAATATTGAAAAAATAGAGCTCAAACATTTCGTATCTTACTTTAGTTTTCATAAGCCCATTGTAAATGTTATTGATTTGGGTGTTATTGATGTTATTGATTTCTCCACTCGAAAATGATAATTAAAAGATGCGATCAATTGTGAAGTGTAAGCAATGTTAATAAAGTTTGTCTTAAAGAATATGAACAGTATGAGCCCGCTAATAATTAATGACTTTTAAAAGAATGTAATATCTGTATTGGTCTAGAGCTTGGTAGTTTTTGGCTTTGATTCTCCAATATTAAAAAGACTACAAGACAGTATACAGAATGTAATATGTTTTTATTCCCTTATTACGAAATTTCACTTCTTCCGAGCGGTGGGTCTCCCCGCACAACTTTTCTGAGAAACTTCAAACCATACCTTTAAATTGAAAAATTTTGCTACATTGACAATATCTATTGATGAATTATACAATATTTGCCCGTTATAATTTTAAAATTTATGTCAAAAATGCTACTTGGGTAGGCTTATGTAGATAATTTTTTTTTGCTGTCAGAAATTTTATTTTTCATTCATACAAACTATGATATTTAAACAGTAGGCTTTGTTTTAACTGTCGGCAATTCTTCTTGTCGTCGATAATTTTGCTTTGTCGTTATGAAAATTCTTTGTTGTCCTTTTTTCTTCTAACAAAATGAAATATAATTTCATCTTAGTAGGCGCATAAATTTGTAATTTATTTTTCACAAATAAACAAACATGCATATATTTATGAATGAAAACGGACATTTTTATTATTTGCATTTTTATATAATAGGCTTATGTAGATAATTTTGCAACTATAGATGTTTACTTGGTTAAAATCAGCTCCACATATAATTTAAAATCAAAAATAACCCCAAAAATACTATAATAAATCCTATAAATACTATAATTACTCAGAAAACTATTTTTAAAACATATTATCGAGTATTTTGCTTCTATAGGTTTTTGTTGCTTCATCAACATTTTGATAGAAGACTCCTGAGAGATGACTCATTTTCTTATCATTTTAAGTTGAAATATTTTAAACGAGAAAAAAATGCAGTTTTTTGCAAGAAATATTGAAAAAATAGAGCTCAAACATTTCGTATCTTACTTTAGTTTTCATAAGCCCATTGTAAATGTTATTGATTTGGGTGTTATTGATGTTATTGATTTCTCCACTCGAAAATGATAATTAAAAGATGCGATCAATTGTGAAGTGTAAGCAATGTTAATAAAGTTTGTCTTAAAGAATATGAACAGTATGAGCCCGCTAATAATTAATGACTTTTAAAAGAATGTAATATCTGTATTGGTCTAGAGCTTGGTAGTTTTTGGCTTTGATTCATTTGTATTATTGAATAATTTGTAGAAAAATTTTATTTAGAAACTAATAATTATCTCTAAACAAAATTGTAATTAAAAAAAATTATCTCATTAAATACCACTTTTCATTGAAATTTTTGTCTAAAATTTTTCAATTTTACTCATTAAATTATTTTTAAGCAACACTGCTCAATCAAACCACTACTTAAACCACTCGTCCTTCGGACTCGTGGTTTATTGTGCGCTTTGATTCGCAGTGTTGCTAAATAATTTAATTCGTAAAATCAAAAAATTTTCGAAAAAATTTCAATGACTCGTGGTATTACAACCGATAATTTGGCAACTATAGATGTTTATTTGGTTAAAATCATCACCACAAATAATTTAAAATCAAAAATCTTCGTCCATTGGTTGTTCTTCAGAATGGGGTTCAATTCTACTACAATACAGCAAGAGAAACTTGATTTGCCATCATTTCTTGGCAGGATTAGAAAACTCAATTCAATTAAAGCGGTTTTCTGCGAATATATTTTTTGGCCGCGATTTAAATGATTCTAACCGTCTGTTAAAATCTTTGTAGACGTTTAGACTGTGATACGCATTGCGACAAGGTGGCAAAATGGTTTGGCCTTAGCTGAAAGTGCTGGCTTGACTGGAATTTTTTCTGAAGTATCTGATTTTTTTTTTTTTTGTAAGTTTTTTTTTTGTTTTATTTTTTTTTTTTTTTTTTTTTTTTTTTTTGTTTTTTTTTTTGTTAATTTTTTTTTTCATTTTTTTTTTTCTTCATTTTTTTTTTTCGTCGTTTTTTTTTTGTTAATTTTTTTTTTCATTTTTTTTTCCTCGTTTTTTTTTTTGTGTTGTTTTTTGTTTTGTTTTTTATTTTCATTTTAATTTTTTTTTTATTTTTTATTGTTTTTTGTGACAAAATGATAGCTTGTGACAAAACTTTGACAAAATGGCTTGGCCATTGGCTGAACAATCTGCTGAATTCAGAAGAGTCTGAATATCATAACGAAATGAAGAAGGCAATCCAGAAGGAAATTATGGCTATTCCTGTGTTGGCGACATGACTGGTATTTTGATTTTGGTAAAAAAAGATATTTGGTAGAACGTGTTATAGTCAGAATGAAGAATCCGAGGACGAAGTTGATTTAGAAGAGTCTGAATATCATAACGATAATGAAGAAGGCAATCCAGAAGGAAATTATGGCAACGAAGAGGACCAACTATATTTTGCAACTTCGAGAGGAGATTGTCATTCTTTATTTTTTTCAAGGTGTACGATATTCATATAACAGTTTCAAGTGTGCTGTAAAACTGCTTATCATTTATAAGTTTTTTAAAGAAAAAACTACTGAAATGACAGAAATAAAAACCGTACGCTTTTCTAATAAGTTAGAAGTGCATGTTATGTATGTATGGAATTTCGCCTACAGAGCTGCTCGAATGGGACGTTATGAAGAACATGCAAGTGATAGAAATAGGTTTCAAAGGCGTATAAAAAATATTGAATCAATAATCTCAACAATTTTAACACAAAATCACCGTGAAATTATTTTTAAAACTAGGTTCATGATGCATTTTGAAAATTAGAACGCACATATCCATTTAATTTATGTTGTAGAATAAATTATTTATATGCTTATAAATGTAAACCACTAACTTATTTGAAATAAGATCATTTACTTGTAAGATTCAAGGGAAATAAAAATTAAAAACTAAAAAAATAAATTAAAACTCGGGTAAAATTGAAGATTTTCACTGCTCTTGTACAGTTTTTCAGCTTTCGTATGGTCTTTCACCAGATTTTTCATCAAACGGTAAACCAGTGTAGTGGAAAACCAATGAAACAATTTGAAAATGGATTAAAAACCAACATGACTGATTACAACGATCTAATCGCGAATTTTTCCTTTAAAAAATACTTTAGCCAAAAGACTAAAAAAAAGGTGAACGACCCAAAAATAAACTCTTTCAGATTGTAAACATGATCAAACATGTTCAATGTAAGTAAAAGTGTGCAATCAACTAATAAGAAACTTTTCCGAACACATTTTTGCATATATAAATTGTAATAGGCTCTTACATCCTTGTAAGTTAGCCTTTACCAGCTAAATATTGAGCGAATCAAAGGTGCTAACTCTTGCAATCTGCCCCATTCTTCTCCATTCTTCTCTATTTGAATTTTTCGATGTCATCTTCCTCAAAATATTGTTGAACTTATCCAATTTGGTTGAAAAATAGATACCAGTCACGCCAAGCAAGGCAAATAAAATCTTTATCATTGATCAACAATAGTTGAGGTTTGAAAAATTTCTGTATTGCAGCCAATTACAATAAAACATGATTTATTGTCGTTTAAAAAATAAACATAAAATAGCAATAAATCTGGTTTACGCATTTCTTACTTCTTAACTTTTTCGTTAACTAACCTCTCCATATTGTACTGTGAAGAACTCAGTTGAAAAGAACTTAATAAACTAAAATCAAATGAATTTATCAACACTTACTATTTGATCAACAGCATTGAACATTTATAAATAACCAGCGTCGTGTGGAAGCTATTAGAACAACCAATAACTTTAATCAAAATTGAGCGCCAAGAAGCGATAAACGAATTACGCAAACAAGCAAGAAAAAAATTTCGAAATCGTGATTTCCTCAAACAATTTGTGAAATTTGGCCAAACTAAAACAAATTTTGAAGATTGTATTCTTCTTTTCTTAATTGATTTATTGCTTTAATGTTATTTAAGCTTTTTGAAAACTTGATAAATTGGTGTTACTCTCAACCATCTATATCGTTATTTGTACGTCCACGAATATGATTGCTATGATTTCGAATAATAATTTAAAACGAAATCTGGTGTTGATAAATTTAATCTCCGAAATAATTTCGCAAGAATTTATTAGTGCACGTAAATATGGTGTTTGTCTTCCAGCTAACTTAATCCTGTGGACAACATTAAAAAAATATAACTTAGAATCTAAATTAGTTGTTGGACACCTTCAATACAATAAAAACAATACTGTTATAAATATCGGCGTACACTTTTGGAATGAATTTAATAATAAGATAGTAGATCCAACACGAAAAATTACCAAATTTTACACTGGAGAAACTGAAAAGGGCATATACACCTATTTGCCTAATCAACAGCAGCCGTCCAATATGGAGGACCAAATCATGCTTAAAATTTTCAATCAGTGTTTAGAAGACAATTCAAATATTTACTGAAATATTGCACCAAAATGTTTAAAAGAGCTAAAACATAAAATTGAGTGCAGAATAAAAGATGTGATTGGGAAAAAATATTTAAAAACGACTTGATTCAAATAAAAATAAAAAATTTTAAATGCTTTAATAATAATAATTACGTGTTTGAGTTTTTATTTGTCCTAATCGGATCGGCTGTCGTCACCGTTGGTGCTGTTGTTGTTGCCGCAGCAGCTGCTGTTCCAGTCTGTAAATTTGCAGGTGCAAATGGGCGAAACGTGAATTTGAATGAATCGACGAAGATCTTGGAGATGTGTGTTTTGCTGTAAACGGTGTGAACAACAAATCGTCATCGCTTTCTTCACTCGAAGTTGCAAAATATAGTTGGTCCTCTTCGTTGCCATAATTTCCTTCTGGATTGCCTTCTTCATTATCGTTATGATATTCAGACTCTTCTAAATCAACTTCGTCCTCGGATTCTTCATTCTGACTATAACACGTTCTACCAAATATCTTTTTTTACCAAAATCAAAATACCAGTCATGTCGCCAACACAGGAATAGCCATAATTTCCTTCTGGATTGCCTTCTTCATTATCGTTATGATATTCAGACTCTTCTGAATTCAGCAGATTGTTCAGCCAATGGCCAAGCCATTTTGTCAAAGTTTTGTCACAAGCTATCATTTTGTCACAAAAAACAATAAAAAATAAAAAAAAAATTAAAATGAAAATAAAAAACAAAACAAAAAACAACACAAAAAAAAAAAAAACGAAGGAAAAAAAAAAAATGAAAAAAAAATTAACAAAAAAAAAAAACGACGAAAAAAAAAAACGAAGAAAAAAAAAAAATTAAAAAAAAATTAACAAAAAAAAAACAAAAAAAAAAAATAAAACAAAAAAAAAAAAAATCAGATACTTCAGATACTTCAGAAAAAATTCCAGTCAAGCCAGCACTTTCAGCTAAGGCCAAACCATTTTGCCACCTTGTCGCAATGCGTATCACAGTCTAAACGTCTACAAAGATTTTAACAGACGGTTAGAATCATTTAAATCGCGGCCAAAAAATATATTCGCAAAAAACCGCTTTAATTGAATTGAGTTTTCTAATCCTGCCAAGAAATGATGGCAAATCAAGTTTCTCTTGCTGTATTGTAGTAGAATTGAACCCCATTCTGAAGAACAACCAATGGACGAAGATTTTTGATTTTAAATTATTTGTGGTGATGATTTTAACCAAATAAACATCTATAGTTGCAAAATTATCTACATAAGCCTACCCAAGTAGCATTTTTGACATAAATTTTAAAATTATAACGGGCAAATATTGTATAATTCATCAATAGATATTGTCAATGTAGCAAAATTTTTCAATTTAAAGGTATGGTTTGAAGTTTCTCAGAAAAGTTGTGCGGGGAGACCCACCGCTCGGAAGAAGTGAAATTTCGTAATGTGGAAATAAAAACATATTACATACTGTATACTGTCTTGTAGTCTTTTTAATATTGGAGAATCAAAGCCAAAAACTACCAAGCTCTAGACCAATACAGATATTACATTCTTTTAAAAGTCATTAATTATTAGCGGGCTCATACTGTTCATATTCTTTAAGACAAACTTTATTAACATTGCTTACACTTCACAATTGATCGCATCTTTTAATTATCATTTTCGAGTGGAGAAATCAATAACATCAATAACACCCAAATCAATAACATTTACAATGGGCTTATGAAAACTAAAGTAAGATACGAAATGTTTGAGCTCTATTTTTTCAATATTTCTTGCAAAAAACTGCATTTTTTTCTCGTTTAAAATATTTCAACTTAAAATGATAAGAAAATGAGTCATCTATCAGGAGTCTTCTATCAAAATGTTAATGAAGCAACAAAAACCAATAGAAGCAAAATACTCGATAATATGTTTTAAAAATAGTTTTCTGAGTAATTATAGTATTTATAGGATTTATTATAGTATTTTTGGGATTATTTTTGATTTTAAATTATATGTGGAGCTGATTTTAACCAAGTAAACATCTATAGTTGCAAAATTATCTACATAAGCCTACTCAAGCAGCATTTTTGACATAAATTTTAAAATAATCACAGTCAAATGTTGTATAATTCTTCTATAGATATTGTTAATGTAGCAAAATTTTTCAATTGAAAGGTATGGTTTGAAGTTTCTCAGAAAAAATGGTTCAGATACTGGCTTTTCATTTGTAAATTCCATATCATCTAGCAACTACATAGTTTAGTTTTTGTTTACTGTCTAGATCAACTATTCATTTTGTTAGAAAGGGAAAGCGCATATACATTAAGGAATTCGTATGATGTGGGATACGTATGATAAATCTAGTATTTAAGAACGATACAAGGCTGAAATAATTTACATTAGTAAAAAACAATATACATGGTAAGTTAAAATTGAAATTTTAATTTTATTTCGTTAATTGATTTATTTTTTATATTTAGATGTCTAGTTTGGTAGGAGTAAAAAAAATATATATGTCCATACAATGTGAATCATCAAAATAACCTACAGAAAAGTTCTTCCGTCACATTAAAAACTTGTAAAGACAAGCAGCCGTCAGGAATACAAGTTATTTTGTGTAAATATAATATTTACCACGTAATTCCAAAAGAAGACTATGAGGTAATTTGTTAACTTAATACTCAAATTAATAAATATTTTGATTTAACATTTTTTCTTCTTTTTACAGATTCATCTTCTTAATTGCCCTGATCGGGTGGTTTGGAAAGAAGTATTTGATTCATTCAAAAATCACACCACACAAGATGAATGGTGCAGCGAATGAAAAAAACTTAGGCCCAGTTATTTTTAATAATCATAATAGAAAAAACTTTAATAATTAACTATAAAATAAAATAAAAGAAATAATAAATTTGAAAAATATATAATGTTAGCAAAAAATGAAGGCTTTTTATTTATCAAACCCTTTGAAAAAGTCTCTTAAATATGGTTCGTTCTTGTTTACTGTCTATATCAACTATCCATTTGTTAGAAAGGGAAAGCGCGTACACTTAAAGATAACTAACTGTAAATCTTATACCTTACTGACTGTTTTAATCGTCATTAAAAAATAATTTGTTTTGGCCCGTCTGATTCTTATCATTTCTGTGTCCCAATTTACCCCAAAGCGCATTAAAAAGAAATGAATCCCTTCATGCTCAAAACTCCCTAATGAAGTTTTCTTTTTCAATTTGAGTGGAAACATTTGACGGTCAATAACTTGCTTCTTGTTTTAACTTAAGGAAGCAATCCGACTAAGAAAGATAATCAATCTAAAAAGTTAATCGTCACATGTCGTCCAACACAATTCATATTTATTCTTAAGAAAAAAAGTTTGAATTCAACAAAAAAAATGTGTCAACACAACGACAAAAAACGACAAAAAAAAACATTGAAAACAATTTACTATACTACGAATAACATTTACTAATTCCTTAAGAGCTCATCAAATGCGACAGCAAATTTATATTTCACAACTATGTGAAAACGAAAACAAAAAAATTAACAAAACAAAAAACTAACCAATACATATGATAAACACAATAACAACATCAGAAGCTAATTACCTTTTATATTATTAATTTTCTGTCATATTTTTCTTGTTGCATTATTGCATAACATCAGAAATAACTTGACCGACAGACCGCGCTATTCAGATGTATCAGTGTCTATGCCAAACAATTAAATCTAAAATTTTTCAGACAATTAATCAAATATGTTCAAATAATGTTCAATCTAAATTAATCTATTGTACTTAATTTTCAAAACGTTTTCAATATTTTGCAAGAACAATTAGCTTAGATAGATTGCAGTGTTCATTTTCTTTTTCCTTGGTCAGCTGGCTTCAAAACCCCGTTTGAAGCTGCCTTCTTTTATACTCTTACAAAACTCGTTGATATTTTCTGGATAAATTTGTCTAGCAAGCGGTAGATTTGAGATTTATCTCGGGGGTTATTAAACATAACAAGGTATTTGCAGTTTAACGAAATGTCTCAGTAAAATTTTCTTTGGAACACATTTTGGGTAATTAATATAACAGATATATTTCGATGATGTGAACCCTTGGTAAATAATTCACAAACGTTTTTATTATACGCCTCAGTCATTAAATCATCCAAGATGATTAATGTGTTTTCTAGATTATCAAAATTTTCGGGGACGTTGTCTAACATTTCAATATCTTCAAAATCGAAATCTTTTAGATCGACCGAATTAGTTTCACCATTGCACCAAACCAGTTTCTTTATACCATGAATATGTGGCAAGAACTTTAATACAAACGTGGTCTTCCCCGAAGAAGAGGACCAGAAATCTGCATGGTAAAAGGTTGTTCCACATTAAACATATTTTTTGAAAATAAATGATATGGTCCATTTCGAACATCTATTTATAATTTTTTAGTTTTTTCAATTAACAACTTATTTCAGGCATCCGTCTAAAATTCCAAATAAAAAGTTTTAAGGTTTCCAAAACATCATAATTTTTTCCAACACAATTTGTTCTAATTCTTCTGCTCGCTTTACACACAAAATCTTATATAACAACAAAAAAAACAAGAACAACACATGTGCCCCAATGAAAAAAAATCGAAATCATACTTAATCATTTAACGCAAAAAAAAAAGCCGCACGCAATTACGAAACAAAATACAAAAAACTACAACAAAAACAATTTTTGTTACCTACAAAAAAAATATATCATGAACATCTTCAATTTTTTTTTGTCGAGAAAATTAAAATCTTACATAACAAAACAACAAAGTGTCATAATATCGAGACAAGGTCAAGATCAACCAAAGATCAACCAAAAAAAAAAAAATTGATTTAAACTCAAAGCAAATGTTTTGTTTTTTCATTCATGTAACATACTCGTATATTTTTTTCTTATTAAACCTCTCACATCAATTAACACATCATGTGAGAAAGTCCCATAATTTCAATGCAATTGTTGTTGTAGCTTATCAACCAAAAAAAAAAATTGATTTAAACTCAAAGCAAATGTTTTGTTTTTTCATTCATGTAACATACTCGTATATTTTTTTCTTATTAAACCTCCCACATCAATTAACACATCATGTGAGAAAGTCCCATATTTTTGTAATATAATATCGTTGCAAAAAAAGAATTAAAAAACACAAAACACATATTTGACTGAAGCAACTGATACAACTGAAAAATTGAATGCAATTGTTGCTGTTTTTCTCAGTTGATTCAGTCAACTCAACTCATGAAAGATAGTGGGATCGAAAATGAATTTTTTCTTATAAGATACAACAACAAAAAAAGATTTAAATCACTTTCTCTAGTTTTTCTTTCAAACTCAGTTTCTCAATGCAATTTGAATTAATTACATCGTATATTTTTTTCTTATTAGACCTCCCACATCAATTAACACATCATGTGAGAAAGTCCCATAATTTTAAGTCTATGTGCGGAACCCCCCATAACACTACTAACTTAATACAATAATTTAAAGAGAACGAAAATTATAATTTTTATTGTTCATCATTGTAGGCAGTTTTTATACAAATTTGTTTGAATTTGTTTGTAAAAAATTTCTGTTTCCATGAAAAATATCATTGTTGTCATGGTTTGTTATTTTTATTCTCTAGTGAGTCAAAGATTGAATCCACTCCCGCAAACGAGGGAGCGGAATTGAACTTTACATACAACTCGTAAAAAATTATTTGATATGTGCTATTTAAATACCTTTCATTAGCCACATCAAAAGTTTTGGGAATTAAATTTTTTAACCAATTTTTATTATTTTCCCAGCTTATTATGGGAATCTTATTCATTGTGATTCTTTAATTTTTTCTCATTGATGAATGTAAATTTTCTTTGTTCGAACCATGAGCTTTGACAGAACGTGATTTCCATTCCACTGTAATGTGAAAATGTTTACCAGTTTATAAATTTTACCATTCTACTTTCGAACACCACCGGCATCCTATCCCACATTTTCGTTGCTAAAAACATTAATCCACTGCTATTTAGTTTTAAAATAATTTAGTTTTTTATTATTCCAAATATGTAATAACGCAGCATCACGGGACGTTCCAGCTTTTTCCGATTGGTGTTGAGTTTCAAAAGTATATAATATTTTTTTTTTACTACTTGCATGAGAAATTTCAATTATTTACTCAAAAACCCAAGACAAAAAGTATTTTTCTCAGCTAAGGTTACTAATAATTATTCCCCACACCTAATAATAAGTATTTTAGCACCTTAGTAAATAATGAAAATATAATTTTTGTTCGTTTGTTAACTGAGTTCATCTTTGAATTTTTTTAGTTTCTTCTTAAAATAATAATAATATATTAAAAAATAATAAGCGTTTTGATTTTATTTTAATAATAATAAATAATGAATGAATGCAAAAATTTCTTTGCAACTATACACTGAAAAAAACATGTCCTATTTCCAATCGGAATGCAATTGTCTCAACCTCACCGTGCGGTCACATATGGCGAATCAAACTACGAAATTGCTTCAACAACTCTACAATTATAAATCGATGAAGTTGAGACAATCACACGAAATATTTATGTGAAAATAAAATATAGTTCAATTAATCTCAAATACTTAAACTTTAAAATGAAAAATTCATGATATAAGGCCAAAGAAAATTTTTTTCAGGGAAATAGTTATTAGCTTTATTCAACTACTGTTATATTGGCTATAACACTTTATATTTTAAATAAACCTCATTCTGTTGTTAGGAAAATGTTATCGTGTAGTTGACCCAATCACAGTGAAATTGTTTGCAAATAATTTTTCTTTGCATGAATAATTAACTGCCAACTTCGAGATGAGGTTGTCATGAACTTCAGTTTTTTTTTCAGTGTAGTTTACTTTATTTGAAATTTTAATTCGTGTTAAACAGAATTCTGTAGAAATTTAGTTTAGTTGTGAGTTGTAGACTAAAAAAATTCTAAATTTGACTCAACAATATTGAACAGATTTTCAATTCAATTCAATTCATGTCAAAAATAAATAAAAGCTATATTTTTTAATGCAAAGCATATGTGATTTTTATATAGTTTTAAGAAAATTCATTGAAAATAAATTTCTAGCTAAGCAGTCCTGAATAATAAATATCCAATACGCAATCCAATGATATGATATACAATCTTTCACCAAATCAAAATTTTTATTTATTCACCATTTGCTTATTAATTGACATTTTATTTTGTGAATAATTAAAGAGTTTTAGTGCATTTTTTATATCAAGTAGTAAAAAAAATAGTATATAAACCTCGGTGAAGAAAATTTTCTCCATTTCGGTGCTTAATTCGCTCGAAACTTCGTTTCTCGCGAATTAATATCCACCTCAATGTAGAAAATTTACTTTATCACCTCGGTATATAATGTACTATTTTACTTCTATATTCTTATATTCTTTATTTGTTTTGCTTGATTAGAATTAGAAGCATTGGCGTAACTAAGAAATTGTTCTAGGGTGGGCTTGACCCCGTAGTATTGAGGAGGAAAATAATAAAAATTTCCCGTTTTTCCTTTTTTTTAAGACATAAAGGGGATTTGAGGTTAATTTTCAATTTGACTGTTATTTATATTTTTTACTAGAGTGCAATTACTATGTATATTTGGGTAAATAATAAATTATTAAATTATAAAAAAATAAAAGAAAAAAAGGTCTTTTTAAACTGGTTTTGTTTCACAAATTAAAATTGAAAAAAATCATATAAAAATACATTAATGTTTTTTTGTCAGTACAAAGTTTTTATATAGCCTAACTTGTACTAAGTTTTATACTTTCAAATAAAAAAAAAATATTAGAATCGGTTAGCCCGTTCGAGCACAATTTAATTTTAAACTTTCCTTGTCTCTGAATTTTTTAACTTATCTCGTGCCACCCGGTGCTAAAACAAAGGAAAAATAAAATCACGTATTACGTCAACTGATTTATTGTCAAGCCTATTACTTAATTTGGAAATATTATTTCCAGAGACTGAAATAGCCCGTTCCGATTCCACACTTGTTGGTGGAACGGTCAATCTGTAATTATTATACAATCTTTGCAAATGAGGTTCTTAATATCATATGACCACTTTGCTGAAATATTTTCATATTGCTTACAATTGCGGTGACCAGTTTAATATTTTATGTAGTTGTATTCTGACCAAAACGATTTAATATAGGCATTACGCTTGGTTTAATACGGCGTTGGATTTTATTTGTACAAGTTGTTTTCCTCTAATAAATCGACCGAAACCTCATCCTCATGTTGCACTGTCGTTGTAATCTGTGCTCAGTCATATGTTTAACTTCCCTTGTCTGCTGCTCCATGTAACGTTAAATAATCGTTAAAACAGACTTTTATACGCCTTCGTCTTAGAATTGTAAATTTGTTTGATATACCATCGAAAAAAGCCACGTTTCCATTCTAGAAATATTTTAATACTTTAGATGTTTCGGTTTTCCTCTCCTTTATGCGTTTTATTGAGGCATTAGTCAATCTACGAGCTAATGGGTTGTTTTGATTTTATAGTTTACTCATTACAAGCTAAAGAGATGCAAGTATTTTTATTAAAAAATCTACAGCAAGAAAACTAAATTTGGGTTGCCAATATGCCAAATGCTAGTCTTCGTCAAGGATTAAAGCCCTCATATATAGAATTATATGAAAATTTATTACTTCGAGAAAGCAATAACGAGACTTCATCAAGACAAATTTCATAACTAAGATTTGGGATGCTACCGTTGACTGTAAAGAGTTCAACCACCCTAAGGAATCATCTTCGCTAGTGATAAGTGATAACTCACAGCTATTGCCAGCAATATAGAAAACCTCACGTTAACTCATAATGCCAATAACCACGGCTGCAGCTACATTCTGTCTGTGAAGCTGTGAAATGATAAGTTTTTAATGAAAAGTAATAAAGAAATTTTTAACGCTTCACCGCTTTACAAACAAAAATTTACAAATCAGCAAAAACTGATCTCTCCATGCAAACTGAATATAACTTACATTTTAACAGGATGTTGTATTTTCATTGATTAAACCTGACCAATATGGCGATCCTGTGATTACGGAATTTCCTTTCAATAGTCGCGGGATTTCAGGATCGTAAGAATGTGTCCCATCCCAAGTGCTAATCCCTAGTGCTAGTGTTAATCAAAATCCAAAAATATCAATTATCGTTCACACTTCACAATCTTTCTATTAAAATAGTCGTTCTGGAAGGACACAGTTCTACATCGAGGTATTTGTACAACGAATGGATGGGATAACTCGGCAGCTCTTGTTTGTCGATTGTACTGCGTACACGATGGAAGGATATTTTGAATTTCTTTAGAGGAAAATTCACTAAAGTTATATTTATAGTAGATTGACAATTCAGCCACATTTTTTCTGTGCTGAAGTGAATCAAGCTGGTCCGTTAGTGAGGTATTACCAATCAACCATATTGCTTTTCTCTGTACAGAGTCTAGACATTTTATTGTTGACTGACAAGCACCTCCCCAAACATGACAGCAGTATTCTATACATGGACGAATAAAGGACATTGAAGATTAGCAAAATTTGATCGGGATTGAAATACTTTTTACATCGACTCAAGAATCCTAATTTTTGCATTGCATATTTAGCGTATTAGGTTGAACACATGTTTATTCCATTTCAGGGTATTTAGAATATCCACTCCAAGAAGTCTAACTGATTCAACCTAACGCAATTCCTTATGGTTTATCTTAATAGGGACATTTTTATGTCGCTCTATTCGTGAAAGACGGCACAGTTTGGTTTTGGTTGGATTAAATGAAACAAGATTACGATCACCCCATTCCATTATACAATCCAGGTCTTTGTTGATAGAATCAATTAGCAGCTCTCTATCAGTGGTAACTGCAGTATGAGATTGAAATTTAGGAGATGCATGTTATGCATGCAATGTGCTGTCATCAGCGAAACTATGGATTGGGTGCACTGTGGAAATAAGTAAGTCATTAATGTATAGAAGAAATAAGGTTGGTGAGAGTGCAGAGCCTTTGGGAGCCCCAGCATTGGTTGGGAAAATATTGGATGTGATACCATCAAAATTAACATGAAACTGGCGACCTGTAAGTGACCTCGTAAGGCGACCTGTTTATATATATATATATATATATATATATATATATATATATATATATATATATATATATATATATATATATATATATATACATATATATATATATATATATAGATATATATATATATATATATATATATATATATATATATATATATATATATATATATATATATATATATATATATATATATATATATATATATATATATATATATATATATATATATATATATATATATATATATATATATATATATATATATATATATACTTGTTGGTGGAACGGTCAATCTGTAATTATTATACAATCTTTGCAAATGAGGTTCTTAATATCATATGACCACTTTGCTGAAATATTTTCATATTGCTTACAATTGCGGTGACCAGTTTAATATTTTATGTAGTTGTATTCTGACCAAAACGATTTAATATAGGCATTACGCTTGGTTTAATACGGCGTTGGATTTTATTTGTACAAGTTGTTTTCCTCTAATAAATCGACCGAAACCTCATCCTCATGTTGCACTGTCGTTGTAATCTGTGCTCAGTCATATGTTTAACTTCCCTTGTCTGCTGCTCCATGTAACGTTAAATAATCGTTAAAACAGACTTTTATACGCCTTCGTCTTAGAATTGTAAATTTGTTTGATATACCATCGAAAAAAGCCACGTTTCCATTCTAGAAATATTTTAATACTTTAGATGTTTCGGTTTTCCTCTCCTTTATGCGTTTTATTGAGGCATTAGTCAATCTACGAGCTAATGGGTTGTTTTGATTTTATAGTTTACTCATTACAAGCTAAAGAGATGCAAGTATTTTTATTAAAAAATCTACAGCAAGAAAACTAAATTT
>CAVNZG010000674.1:0-18915 GCA_963693315.1 Diogma glabrata
ATTTCAATGATAAAATGATTGATGATATGATAAAAGTGATTTTCATCGACAACATTAGCAATTTTATGTAATTGAATTCCTGTTTTTTGTGCTTCAACTTTTGTTTTCCAGCTTATATAAATAATTGAAACACATTTCACTGCTGTGAAACAAATATAACAAACTGTAATTTGTACATGTTCTGCTGTACGAAATAATCTTGGTACTTTTTGTTTAGCTAATCCACAATATAAGAAATAAAACTGTGCTGTTATATTCATAAAACCAAACGCCATTGTAATAAGCATCTGAAAGCTATACATTCGATTTACTAATTTTCCAATTTCACAAATCTCATCATGAATACGACAAACGCTGATTAATTTTGTATCCATTTTATCACCTACTAAATATTCATCAGGGTCATAGATATTTTCCGTATCCGATGTTTGTTTTTTTGATTGATTAGTATCTGAAATTATTTAAAATAATAAATTAAAAAGTTTTCTGTGTTATGTTTGTAATCGTTGTTTTTACGATACAATATGTTAAAATAACGATTGTTTGCATCCTACATCAAACATTAAGATAGTGCAGCAAATATGCCTGGAAAAGAATATATTGTAACGTATCTTCTTCTTTTATTATTTCCCTTAATTGTTCTTGTATTCACAATAATTCTTTAGTTTATTCACCTCAAGTATTATGACTAGCTTGCGTCCCCGCTTATTTAGAACTCACTTGTATCACGGTTAATTCAAAACTGAACTGACTAACTCTAATGCAACCTCTTATATACTAGACGTACAAAACAATATAACCTAAACAACAAAAACGGTATCTTCAAAAGTTCACACATAGGTGTTAATTATCTCTATCTATTCTTTTTACATGTCATGCCCACGATGCATTTAACTGTTTATGAGGTAATATGACTTTCGTAATAATAAATTGAGAATTTTATATATCTTCATCTTAAATTATCTATCAAAGGTGTATACAAAGTTGTATTAAAAGTTGTATGAAAGGTTGTACACAAAGTTGTATATAAAGTTGTTTAAAAAGTTGTAAGCGAAGGTGTATACAAAGTTGTACTCAAAGTTATATTCAAAGTTGCATACAAAGATTTTGATCGATTATGATCAATGTTGATCTACGGGTCTGACTACCCTGCGTACTCCAGTCCCTGCCATTGACATGTGAGTTAGCGTGAGATATCACATACCACTGGCAATGGCAGGAGATGTCATTAGCCAAGATGATATCTTAGGGTGCTGGCGGACGAACTTTAATTAGTCAACGGCAGCACTTCCAGTCTTAGCTGGGCAGCGTTCCGTAGCGGTACCGCTCATTAGCTCTTCCGAGGAATCGAACCAACACGTAGTTATGTGTGGGCTTTGTGCCTCGATTGAAGTGGTGGGCGGTGCGTCTGGGGTGCGCTGCATCAGCTGGATTATTGGCATTTAGTTTTGTTTTGTTTTCTGCAAATTTCTCACAATTTGTTTTTCACTTATTATTTTGTTATTATTTCTTCATCTTATCATGAAATATTGGCATATGTCATATTTTGTAGTATGATAGGATTTTTTACTTAGTTATGCATTTTAAAATAAAACACAAAAAAATAAAATAAACATTTTGATATATATATGGCAGTACAACCGAAAAAAAATAAGTCTGCAAGTGGTAAAGCAAATTTGCGCAATCCACCCGCCCATAAAGCGGCATGTCCACGGAATTTGCAGGGACAAAACATATATGAATCAATAAAAAATTTTAAAATCCATGTTCAAAACATCTGCGGATTGAACGCTAACCATGACCACGTGCAACATCATCTTGAGCACGACAAACCGAACATTCTATTCCTTACAGAAACACAAGTTTCTGAAAATTTTCTCTTTATAGAATCGCTTAATTCCAAATATAGGCTCGAATCAGCTTTCAAACTCCATCAGGGCGTATGCGCATTCATTCATGAGAGTGTTGCGTACACGCGCTTTCCAAATTTTGAACTACACGGTGACGGCTTCAATACAATGGTTTTAAAGATTTGTCTTCCAGAAATGACTTTTTTTACAATAGCTTTATACCGGTCCCCCAACAAACGTAACCCAAACTTTTTTAATATACTGACAAAAATTATGGACGAGATTAGAGCAAAGTCCCCTAATTGTGAAGTTATCGTTACCGGTGACTTCAACGTCCACAACAAATCATGGTTGGAATTCTCCAAATCGACCGACGATGTTGACAATAGTGGAAAACTGGCAGAAATTTTTGCCGCGTCTCAGGGCCTATTCCAAATTGTAAAAAGCCCGACTTTCACTCCCCGTAATGGCGGTGATAATAGTTTTCTACTAGATCTCTATCTTACCACAATGCCAGATATTACGAGTGTCGATGTTGCGAAAGGTAGTATTGGAAATTCTGATCATTATTTAATCTCATCAGTTATCAAAACTGATTTACTTAAAACTACAGCTCCCAAACCCCGTAAAATATTTCACTACTCAAAAATGGATAAGAGTGGTCTTCAAAATTTTTTCCATGGTTTCCCTTTCGACCGTCATTGTTTTTACACTGACAATGTAAATGTTTCTGCTCAAAACTTTACAGAAACCATCCAATTTGCTATAAATAAATTTGTCCCTTACTCCATAGTAAAACCCAAACAAAAATACTTGTATTCGAAAGCTGCCAAAACGGCACTTAGAAACAAACGTAGATCATTTAATATTTGGATTCATAACAAAACTCCCACTAATCGATCCCAATATCTAAAGGCCAACAAAATATCTAATCAGATTATCTCAAACGAAAAGTCCGAAATTGACAGAGCGAAAGCCTCAAAACTTACGTCTATGTCTGTTTCTGACAAGAGTTTCTACAGTGCCATTAATTCTTTAAATTCTGGTACAAAATTTTCTATTCCCCCTATTATTGATGGTGATTTAATCGTCAATGATCCCGCAAGAAAAGCTAACTTGTTCGCTGAACGCTTTGCTCTGAACTCCACTGTTTTGGAAACTCCTAAAGAAATACCCCAAATCCAGTCTTCAGGAGTTAATATGAATGAACTTCACTTCAATCCCAAAATAGTCGCTAAACTTTTAAAGGGGTTAAACATCAACAAAGCATCAGGAATGGACAATATTCCACCCATTATTTTAAAAACCTTTTCCAAAGAACTTGCACCAACTTTAACTAAAATATTCTACCAATCCTACAAATCTGGTATATTTCCCTCGTGCTGGAAGTTGGCAAATGTCCAGCCCGTCCCCAAAAAGGGACCAAAATCCGATATCTCAAATTATAGGCCAATAGCTTTACTATCGGTCCTATCCAAAGTCTATGAGCATTATATTAATACACATATTTCAAAATTTCTGGAAGAAAATCATTTAATATCCGACAGCCAATACGGTTTTCGAAACAAAAGATCAACTACCGATCTATTAAACTATGTAGCGCATTGTTGGAACAGCATACTTGATAAAGGTGGTGAAACATACGTTATCGCTTTAGACATCTCCAAGGCATTCGATCGAGTCTGGCATGCCAACTTAATCAACAAGCTCGTTGCGTACGGTTTTCATCCCAACGGCTTCAATACAATGGTTTTAAAGATTTGTCTTCCAGAAATGACTTTTTTTACAATAGCTTT
The DNA here is from genome assembly GCA_963693315.1 of Diogma glabrata. Lineage (NCBI taxonomy): Eukaryota > Metazoa > Arthropoda > Insecta > Diptera > Cylindrotomidae > Diogma > Diogma glabrata. The sequence continues at coordinate 3,647 of CAVNZG010000674.1, forward strand.
ATACCGGTCCCCCAACAAACGTAACCCAAACTTTTTTAATATACTGACAAAAATTATGGACGAGATTAGAGCAAAGTCCCCTAATTGTGAAGTTATCGTTACCGGTGACTTCAACGTCCACAACAAATCATGGTTGGAATTCTCCAAATCGACCGACGATGTTGACAATAGTGGAAAACTGGCAGAAATTTTTGCCGCGTCTCAGGGCCTATTCCAAATTGTAAAAAGCCCGACTTTCACTCCCCGTAATGGCGGTGATAATAGTTTTCTACTAGATCTCTATCTTACCACAATGCCAGATATTACGAGTGTCGATGTTGCGAAAGGTAGTATTGGAAATTCTGATCATTATTTAATCTCATCAGTTATCAAAACTGATTTACTTAAAACTACAGCTCCCAAACCCCGTAAAATATTTCACTACTCAAAAATGGATAAGAGTGGTCTTCAAAATTTTTTCCATGGTTTCCCTTTCGACCGTCATTGTTTTTACACTGACAATGTAAATGTTTCTGCTCAAAACTTTACAGAAACCATCCAATTTGCTATAAATAAATTTGTCCCTTTCTCCATAGTAAAACCCAAACAAAAATACTTGTATTCGAAAGCTGCCAAAACGGCACTTAGAAACAAACGTAGATCATTTAATATTTGGATTCATAACAAAACTCCCACTAATCGATCCCAATATCTAAAGGCCAACAAAATATCTAATCAGATTATCTCAAACGAAAAGTCCGAAATTGACAGAGCGAAAGCCTCAAAACTTACGTCTATGTCTGTTTCTGACAAGAGTTTCTACAGTGCCATTAATTCTTTAAATTCTGGTACAAAATTTTCTATTCCCCCTATTATCGATGGTGATTTAATCGTCAATGATCCCGCAAGAAAAGCTAACTTGTTCGCTGAACGCTTTGCTCTGAACTCCACTGTTTTGGAAACTCCTAAAGAAATACCCCAAATCCAGTCTTCAGGAGTTAATATGAATGAACTTCACTTCAAACCCAAAATAGTCGCTAAACTTTTAAAGGGGTTAAACATCAACAAAGCATCAGGAATGGACAATATTCCACCCATTATTTTAAAAACTTTTTCCAAAGAACTTGCACCAACTTTAACTAAAATATTCTACCAATCCTACAAATCTGGTATATTTCCCTCGTGCTGGAAGTTGGCAAATGTCCAGCCCGTCCCCAAAAAGGGACCAAAATCCGATATCTCAAATTATAGGCCAATAGCTTTACTATCGGTCCTATCCAAAGTCTATGAGCATTATATTAATACACATATTTCAAAATTTCTGGAAGAAAATCATTTGATATCCGACAGCCAATACGGTTTTCGAAACAAAAGATCAACTACCGATCTATTAAACTATGTAGCGCATTGTTGGAACAGCATACTTGATAAAGGTGGTGAAACATACGTTATCGCTTTAGACATCTCCAAGGCATTCGATCGAGTCTGGCATGCCAACTTAATCAACAAGCTCGTTGCGTACGGTTTTCATCCCAATGTTGTGAAGCTGATTCAAAATTTTCTATCCGACCGATACATTTCGGTAACCTTAGACGGATATTCTTCTGAGTCTAAACTAATTAACGCTGGTGTACCCCAAGGCTCAGTATTGTCCCCAACCCTATTTTTGATTTATATCAACGAATTGTTGAAAATCACCAGCAACCCAATAAATAGTTTTGCAGATGATAGTACTCTGCACAAGTCGTTCGAGCCCCTTCCTTCAAAAGGTAAAATGCACGAACGAATTAATCCTGCCCGGAGAGACGCTGCCATAAACGTGAACAAAGACCTGAATGAAGTCGCCGACTGGGGTGACCAAAACCTTGTCAATTTCAACTCCACCAAAACACAGCTGTTGATTGTTTCCAGATTAAAGACCGAGTTCCCCAAAGATATTTTATTTAGTATGTGTGATGAACCAATAGGTGAATGTAAAAACATTCGTTTATTGGGTGTCACAGTTTCAAATGACCTACTCTGGAACGATCATGTAATGGCGATGGCAAAAAGCGCGTCTAAAAAACTCGGCCTCCTAAATAGATGCAAAAAATTTTTCACTCCATACCAATTGCTCCATGTTTATAAGTCCTATATTCGTCCCTGTATGGAGTACTGCTGTCAAGTTTGGGGTGCTGCCTCTGTTTCCATCTTGGCCCTCTTGGACTCTGTTCAAAAGCGAGCTATACGAATTGTAGGTGATCGAACTTTGACATCACAACTTGATTCCCTACAACATCGTCGCACTGTTGCTGACCTCGTTGTTTTTTACAAATATCGTCATCAGCAGTGCTCAGATGAAATCAGCGGCATCATGCCTCAAACTTATTCTTACCCCCGTTCCACTCGGCAATCGGCTGCCGCAACCAGTGAAACGGTAAAGATCCCGCGCTGTCATACTAGCAGATCGCAGAGAGACTTCTTTGTCCGAACTGCGTACAAATGGAATAGTTTGCCGGAACACTTAGTCTCAGGTGGCTTCAACCCACAGATGTTTAAAAAAAGCGTTAATCTACACCTCAGAACGCCAGTTGTTGTGGGACCCAGGTCTAGACCTAGGTCTTAAAAGGTATTTATGTGTTGTTGTGACACATATTCTAAACCCTATTACACAACACATTTTATTAAAAAAAAAAAAAAAAATGTTGTGAAGCTGATTCAAAATTTTCTATCCGGCCGATACATTTCGGTAACCTTAGACGGATATTCTTCTGAGTCTAAACTAATTAACGCTGGTGTACCCCAAGGCTCAGTATTGTCCCCAACCCTATTTTTGATTTATATCAACGAATTGTTGAAAATCACCAGCAACCCAACAAATAGTTTTGCAGATGATAGTACTCTGCACAAGTCGTTCGAGCCCCTTCCTTCAAAAGGTAAAATGCACGAACGAATTAATCCTGCCCGGAGAGACGCTGCCATAAACGTGAACAAAGACCTGAATAAAGTCGCCGACTGGGGTGACCAAAACCTTGTCAATTTCAACTCCACCAAAACACAGCTGTTGATTGTTTCCAGATTAAAGACCGAGTTCCCCAAAGATATTTTATTTAGTATGTGTGATGAACCAATAGGTGAATGTAAAAACATTCGTTTATTGGGTGTCACAGTTTCAAATGACCTACTCTGGAACGATCATGTAATGGCGATGGCAAAAAGCGCGTCTAAAAAACTCGGCCTCCTAAATAGATGCAAAAAATTTTTCACTCCATACCAATTGCTCCATGTTTATAAGTCCTATATTCGTCCCTGTATGGAGTACTGCTGTCAAGTTTGGGGTGCTGCCTCTGTTTCCATCTTGGCCCTCTTGGACTCTGTTCAAAAGCGAGCTATACGAATTGTAGGTGATCGAACTTTGACATCACAACTTGATTCCCTACAACATCGTCGCACTGTTGCTGACCTCGTTGTTTTTTACAAATATCGTCATCAGCAGTGCTCAGATGAAATCAGCGGCATCATGCCTCAAACTTATTCTTACCCCCGTTCCACTCGGCAATCGGCTGCCGCAACCAGTGAAACGGTAAAGATCCCGCGCTGTCATACTGGCAGATCGCAGAGAGACTTCTTTGTCCGAACTGCGTACAAATGGAATAGTTTGCCGGAACACTTAGTCTCAGGTGGCTTCAACCCACAGATGTTTAAAAAAAGCGTTAATCTACACCTCAGAACGCCAGTTGTTGTGGGACCCAGGTCTAGACCTAGGTCTTAAAAGGTATTTATGTGTTGTTGTGACACATATTCTAAACCCTATTGCACAACACATTTTATTAAAAAAAAAAAAAAAAAAAAAATCAAAGTTAGGGTATATAAAAAAGGTTGTATACAAAGTTGTATACATAGTTATATTCAAAGTTGGGTTCATAGTTGCATACATTTGTAAACAACTTTGTATACATCCTTGCATACAACTTTGAATACAAATTTTTATACATCTTTGTATACAACTTTGTACACAACTTTGCATACAAATTTTTATACAACCTTTCATACAACTTTGCATCCAACGTTGTATACAACTTTGCATACAATTTTTAATACAACTTTTTATACAATTCTGTATACAACTTTGTATACAACTTTTTATACAATTTTAGCATACAACTTTGAATAATACTTTAAATATGACTATACTACTTTGAATACAATTTGGTATAAAACTTTGCATACAACTTTTTATACAACTTTGCATACAATTGTATACAACTTTTTATATAATTCTGTATTCAACTTTTATATAAAGTTATGGTTACAACTATGTATGCAAGGTTGCATACATAGTTGTATGCAAAATTGTGTAAAAATTGTACAAAGTTGTATACAAAATTATTCAAAGTTGTATACAAAACTGCATTCAAAGTTGTATGCAAAGTTGTATTCAAAGTTGTATAAAGAATTGTTTTAAAAGTTAAATACAAAGTTGTATGCAAAAATGTGTACAAAGTTGTATTCAAAGTTGTTTACAAAGTGGTAAGCAAAGTTTAATTCAAAGTTGTATGCAAGGTTGTATTCAAAGTTGTATAAACAGTTGCATACTATTTTATATACAACTTTCAATACTTACATTGTTGTGTAAAACTTCGTGTAAAACTTTGTATACAACTTTGAAAACATCTTTGTATACAACTTTTAATTCAACTTTATATACAATTTGTATTCAAATTTGAATGCAACTTTGTATATTACTTTGCATATAACTTTATAAACAAACTTGCATACAACTTTGTGTACAAACTTGCATAAAACTTTGACAACTGTGACAACTTTAAATACAACTTTGAATACATTTTTGTATGCAACTTTGTATATAACTCTGAATACAATTTTTCATACAACTTTGTTTACAATTTTGATTAAAACTTTGCATACAACTTTGTATGCAACTAACTTGCAGAGTTGTATACAAAGTTGTATTCAAAGTTTTAATAGAAGTTGAATGCAAGGTTGTAAACAAAGTTATATGCAAAGTTGTGTGCAAAGTTGCATACAAAGTTGTATACAAAATTGTATGCAAGGTTGTGTACAAAGTTTTATGCAAAGTCGTGTACAAAGTTGTATACAAAGTTGTATTCAAAGTTTTTTTAGAAAGTTGTGTACTTTTGTATACTCAAAGTTGTATGCAAAGATGTATCAAAAGGTATACAAAGTTGAGTACAAAGTAATATTCAAAGTTTTATACAAAGTAATATTCAAAGTTGAATGCAAAGTTGAAATAAAAGTGGTATTCAAAGTTGTATAAAGAATTATATAAAAAATGTGTACAAAGTTGTATGCAAAGTTGTATACAAAACTGTATTCAAAGTTGTATTCAAAGTTGTATACAAAGTTGTATTTAAAGTTGTTTACAAAGTTTTATACAAAGTAATATTCAAAATTGAATGCAAAGTGGAATTAAAAGTTGTATTCAAAGTTGTAAAAAGAAATATATAAAAAGTTGTATAAAAAGTTGTATGCAAAGTTGTGTATAAAATTGTATTTAAAGCTGTATGCAAAGTTTTATGCAAAGTATTATACAAAGTTGTATTTAAAGTTGCATACAAAGTTGTGTACAAAGTTACATTCATAGTTGTGTACAAAGTTATATACAAAGTTGTACAAGGTTGTATATAAAGTTGTATGCAAGGTTGTATACAAAGTTGTGTTCAAAGTTGTATACAATGTTGTATACAAAATTGTATTCAAAGTTGTATGCAAAAGTCTCTCGCGATACTCAATCTCCTTTGGGTATTATCTTCCAACTTCTCTAAGATTTTTTTCCGAGATACATATCCTATCTCTGAGGACAAACGCTATTGTGTCACAATTATTCACCGCTATACTCGATGGCCAGAAGCCATTTCTATCTCGGATATTACACTTGAAACGGTAGCATCAGCTTTTACTTTTTTTTTTTTTTTTTAATAAAATGTGATGTGTAGTAGGCATTACAATATGTGTCACAACAACACATAAAAACCTTTTAAGACCAAGGTCCCACAACAACATGCGTTCTAAGGATGTTAATGTACGCAAATCTGTTTTTTTTTGTTTTTTTAATATTTTTTGTTAAATAATGGACAACTAAACTATAAATCCTATCACATATAAAATATGACATAGGCCAATATTTCGTGATAGGATAGGCAAAATAAAAATAAAATAAGAGATAAAAAGCAAATTTGTTTTAAAAATTTGCAGGAACAAAACTAAAATTGGTTTGCCAATAGTCCAGCTAATGGCATAATCCTTGATTATGGGACGCAGTATATTTTTCAATGATTAAAGCTCAGATATATAGTTATATGAAAGCTCGTTTCTTCGAGCAAGCTACAGCGTTCCAGCATCAAGGAATATTCATTAGCTAAGATTGAGAGTGCTACCGTTGACTGAATACAGTTCATCCGCCAGCACCCCTAAGATATCACCTTGGCTAGTGATATCTCACTGCTATTGCCAGTGGTATGTGATATCTCACGTTAACTCATGTTAACTACAATTGGATTTCTCGTTTCGGAGTACCGTCAGTAATCGGCACTGATCACGACTCCCAATTTGAATCCAATCTCTTGAACGAGTTGTCAAAACTTATCGGTTTTGAACGTAGACGCACTACGAGTTACAGTCCGAAATGTAACGGACTAATCGAACGTTGGCACCGAACTCTAAAACCCGCGATAAAGGCCTACGACAGAACGGACTGGACACGAATATTACCGTCAATATTACTTGGCTTACGAGGGCTCATCTGCGTTTCAAAGAAACAACATTCCAATCACCTTCTTCCCTTTATTGCGTCGATATCGAGTCTTGTTCGCATGTCTTCTTACGTACGGACTTAGTACGTAAAGAACCACAACCGCCATACGAAGGTCCTTTACAAGTTGATTAAAATTTCGTTATTAATCGTAAAGGTCAACACATTTGATCGACCGATTAAATCCTTGCTTTAGGGAACAATCTGAAGATGACTTTACTCAAAACTCCCAATCTCTGAGTACTAATCTCAGCCACAAAGACGAAACTTCGATTGTAACAGATAATATCCATCCTCCTCCTTCGGACACATTCCATTCTTCTCCTTCTACCTTCGCAGAAACGAAACACCGCGACGCTAAGGCAACTGTATCACCTAAAAGGTTTAGATTTGACTCCATTCCGCAACAACAGATATTCCATTCTGCATCCACAATTACACGAGCAGCACAAAATTTCTCTATATCGTTGCATCTTCGATGATACTAGGGGAGGAGTGTTTGTGGCGAATTATCTTAAATAATTTAGTATGCTCATTAGCAAAGTTGGTTCATGCTTATCAGCAAATATGAATCATGCTGATCAGCAAATCTGGCTCATGCGAATAAGCAAAGCTAGTCTATGCTGATCAGCAAAAATCCGTCATGCTGATCAGCAAAGTAGGCTCATGCCGTTCAGCAAATCTGGCTCATGATGATTAGCAAAGATGGTTCATGGTGATCACCAAAACTGTTTCATGTTGATCAGTAAATCTGGCTCATGTTGATCACCAAAGCTGGCTCATTTTGATCAGAAAAATTGGCTCATGCTAATCAGTAAAGCACGCTCTTGCTGATTTTCAAAGCTGGCGCATGCTGATCAGCACAACTGATTCGTTCTGATCATCAATACTGATTCCGCTGATAAACAAGGCTGGCTCATCCCGATCTGCAAAGCTGACTAATGCTACCAAAATAGTAAGCTGAATAGTAACGCTGGCGCATGCTGATCAGAAAAGCTAGCTCATGTTGATTAGTAAAGTTGGTTCATGCTGGTCAGAAAAACTGGTTTATGCTGATTTGCAAAGCTTATTGTTGCTGTCGTGCAAAACTGACTCATGTTGACCCGCAAAGCTGGCTTAAGTTTTGATGGCTCAGCAGATTTGACTCATGCAGAGTGAGTGAAAGAGTTATTGTTGGTACAAAATTGGGTTAAACAGGATGAACTTTATGGTAATCCTACTTGTTGGAGGTTAATAGCTAGACACCAATTTTTTAACTAATTGGTGCAAAACACGTTGTAAAAAATATACAAATTAATGTTTACCTTTAAATGCAGCCACTTGAATTATATCATTTTTAATATTTCGTTTGTCACTCGAATGAATTTTATTTCTCTTGAAAAATGCGTTACTTTGTCGTGTCGTAAATATTTCCTCACCCAAATATCCAATTGTTCCATAATTTTTGTTAACTTGATTTTTAGATGCAAAACTTTGAATCTTTTTCTTATTCTCAACAAATAGATCTCGTGTCTTTACAAAATAGTTATTGATCGCTAGGAAATGTTCACGTACGGTATAAACCAATATAAAAAACCAAACCCGTGCAATTGAATTTGTTAAAATTGGAAATAGTGTAACAATATACCAAATACTTAGTAATTCAAAATCGATGAATAGTAAGAAATTAACAAGCACGTAAATGCATTCACATATTATAAGAAACGCACAGAAAAATATTGCGATCCGGTTAATTTTATTGTAATTGATCTCAATTGAATTTTCACCGACTAGTTTTTCGTCGATTTTTTCTATACGCTTGAAACATTCGATTAACGATTTTTGATTTATTAATCCAGCTATCACATCAATAGTCATCATGAATGGTTCCATGTATAGAATAAATATTCCAATGGCCAAACTTAAGGCACCTAGAAGAAACTAACTTTAGTGATTGTTTGTTGTAGATTTGTAAAGAAAATGTATTACTTTGTTCTTCACCAGTATCGTATGTGAATCTAAGTTGAGCAAAGTGATATTGAGTTACATTATGGATCATAACACAGATGCACCATACATTTCCTAATATGGTTATTTTAAATAGTTTACTATGTAAATATTCGGTTATGGAATATGGAACAATTCCAAAAATACATGATAGATAAAATAAAAAATTTATTGAAGAAAAATTATTTTTCTTTGTTAACATTTGAGACATGTTCCTCTTTATTTAATTATTACACAAGAAACCGTCTCCACATATCAACTTTTCTCGCTTGATTAAATGGAAATTATCGAGTTTGGTTTTTAATTATATGTAAGTAATTAACACAAACAAATTTATTATTTGTGACAAGGTTTACCTATTATGGTTTGTTAGAATTTCAATAAATGTAAATCTTTCTTTGTCCAGTTTCTATTTATCCATGGCACACGAAAATCATTAATATTAATCTAAGTTTAAAATATCCAAGACTTTTTATTCTATGCATTTTTGGTTTAATCAAGTTTATTGAATTCTTGATTTACCATGATAATTTTTAAAAAAATTGTAATAAATAATTAATGATGCATAATTTGATTATCTAATATTTTTATTAAAACAACACATATTGGTTTGAGAATTTAATAACATTAATTGGTTGATGTGTTTTTTAACGAGTTAAATTTGAGAAGGGAGCTAGGAATAGAAAAAGAAATAAATGTTATGTGAATGAATTTTAGGAGTTGAGTTATGTTAGGAGTTAGTTGTTAAAAGTATGTGAATTTTGCGAATTGCCCTTTTGCTAATTATTTGCCATGAACCGTCCCACACTAAGATTGTTTATTTACAACATTGAAAATCGGAAAAAACCTTATGCGCAACGTACCGATACATTCATGTATGAGAAAAACGTGCAAAGGCTGTGAAGAAAGACAAAAGACTAACTTTTGTTCGACTCATAAAGGAAAAAGCCTAGTTTGGGCGCCACTGTAACAAATAACCGTGCAACTTAACTTTTTAGATTTAAACAGACTATTCTCAAAACCCGCATTTGCTTCAAGTAAAATTTGGGGCGCCCAAATTGAGATTCAAACGACAAACCAACGACCATGCGATTAAGTCTCATGCTTCGGGCAGATATTCTGTTTTGACTTTTCAGTTTCTGTATATCCTATTTCTGCTGATTTATGATGAAAATAAAAACAAATTATTTTTGTTTTAAAAAACAAGCTGCAGTTCTATATTTAATTTTTGACAAATACGTTTTTTTCAATTTTTTTTGTTTCTTAAATTTTTTTTAGTAAATATATAATATATTGAAGAATAACGTGAGAAAAACTTTTACATAATTTATTAATATAATTTTGTCCTTTCTTAAAGTATCTTCATCTAAATGTAATAACATTTCTACATATTTTTTCTGTAGTTCTTGCAAATATAATAAAAAAAATCGTACAAAAAATATATTTATAATATTATTTTCATTATTAAAAACAAAAAAAAGATAATAATTTTATTATTATAAATTGTAAAAGAATGAAAATAAAAACAAAACAATTTAGTCAAGGGTTCGTGGCCCGTCAATGGGCATCGTATGTAAAACTTCATCAAGAAGTTGAAGAGCTCGATGAAGGTGAACTTCAACCCAACATGGTGTGTCTTTAATAGATTGGCGTGGATAATCCGGTCCCCAACCTTTGACGAAACTTAATCGTAATATACATAAACGTCTTAAATCATCGACACCGATCCCAGCTGCTGCTGTTATGTTCCCAATATTTCTGGGCGATGGACCAAGTGGGGATCCTGGTAAACCGGCAACTGCAGCCGCTTGTGCAGCAGCAGCAGCTTGCGCGTTTGATGCAAGTGATTGCATCTGTAAATGGCACTGTCTCAAATCGAATACTTTTATGCATGCAGATGGGTAGATTTTATGAACTGCATCTCCAGGTGTCCTACCAGCTTCACGGTCGAGATAATAACTTTGTACAAAAACTGAATGATCGCTGAGGCATCTGAGCCAAACATCACCTTCCCCTCGTAAGTCCAATTGTACACCTTTTCCAATATGAAGTCGTGCACGTTCACTTTGTTCAGTTCGATGTACATTACTAAGAGCTCCCAAGCAAAAACGATTCCCACCCGATGGATCAACATATCCATCAATAATAACATTTGGTTTACTAGAAGGTACTTTAAACGTTTCCCCAACCTGAGTGTCAAGCTCAAAATATGCTATGGAGCACCAATACTCAGGAGCTGGTTGTCGAGATAACAACCTTGGATGTCCTCCAATATCTTGAGACTGACCTCCATTATGAGGCCAATATGTAACATGATGACCTCTAGGATCAGGTGGTTGCATCGATTGAGTATAAGTTAATGTATTCGATCCAGTCCACGTTCCTTGTGCTGCTCCACCACTTTGTGGAGATGTGAATTGTGGTGGTACAATTTGTGAATTAGTCGCAGTAGAAACATAACCGTTTTGTGGTTGCAAATGTGGTGGTGATAATGATGCCGTTGCTTGAGATGATACTAAATTATTAGTCAATTGTTCATTAGGATTTAAATTTGGATCTACACCACTATAGTATGCAGATTGAGGTGTTTGTTGTACTGATTGTGATACTGCCTGTGGCTCATTTTGTGATTGCACTACCGATGATGTTGATTGTGGCTGTTGTGTTGGTGGTGGCCCTATAAATTAATTAAAAAAAATATGTTTGTATTTTGTTTAAATGTATGAGCTTTACTTCGTTTAGTTTCGTTAAAGTTTACGTCTGACATGTCTTTTAGAAGAAAAAAAAATAAAAATATAAAAAAAATATAACAAAATCTCACAATGTGATAAATTTGGTAGTCGTGATGGTTGCTGTTGTGGGGGTTGAGGAGATGGTGACATCCATGAAGTATTTCTTGGTGGTGTTGGTGTTCCGCTATCACTTGGTTCAATTTTCGGAATTTGACGTCCTTGTAACGCTGTTTGTTGTTGCTGGGCTACAGATGGCGGTGGTTGTTGTTGTGGTGGTTGGGAATATAATGACACAGGTGTAGGGCCTAACGATAGTCAATTATTTTCAGTCAGGTATAAAACAAAATTATAAAATAAAGAAAAATAAATTTAAAGAAACAAATTTTAATAATTGTTCATTTTTAAAACAGGAAATACCTAGATTACCAGGTGGACATGTTTGATATCCATAGCCAGGATTTGATAAACCTTGTGGATGGTGTTGTATTGTACCTATATCGGGATTATCCAGATCCATGCTACCGGTGATTGTTCCCCCAGCCGAATATTCATCCTTAACAATACGACTTGGTCCTGATTGCAATGTGAGTCCTGATAGGTCTAAAAGAAAGCATGTTAAACACAATATTATTTTTATTTCAAACAAAATTATACCTATTCCTGGAGAAACAACCCTTTCATAATGGTATGGATTGACACAGACCGAATCACATTTTAAATCAAAAGCAAATTGACAATATTTTGCATGTTTCAATTCGTTTTTATGTAAATCTGGCCATCTCCAAATTCTAGCATATATTACATGTGGAAACCCTTTCCGTCCCGCAACCTGTAATCGACCATCTAATGTTCGTTGTATTGTTACACATTTCGATGGATGTGCACCATTTGTTGTAATCGCTGTTATCAATGAATCCAACTCATCCCTTTTTTCTTTTAATTTCTTCACCAAACTTTCAATCGCTCGTTTTGCAAATCCTTCACTTTCGCCACCCTGACGATGACACATTAAAGAATGAACAATACTTAGACATGCATCAGCGGATGTTGGTGCAGTTGTCGGTGGAGGGGGTGGTAATGAGTTCATATCACGTACTAAAATAGAATTTAAAAAAGTTTTAACCATAAATATTTTGTTATATAAATAATATATATTTACTTTCTTGGGTTGGAACACTAGCGGCATATATATGCGCGCCACTTGCTAATCCAACCATTCCAGTGAATTCCTGGGACGTTCCCAGGATGTTTCTTGAATCCACTTTCTTGTCTTTTATTTGTTTAAAATCAAATTTCGAAATCTTTCCTTTTTCTTTATCACAAAAGAATCCTAAATTTATATGAAATATCACTTGTTATCTTTGTCACACACTTACAAAAATATATCACAATGAGTTCTTTTTACTTCATTATAAAAATTAACAAATATTATTTAGAAACATGAAAATATCATCACTTAAGTTTAGTTTCTATAATAAAGGTATATTTTTCTTTTAATTTTATAAATATAACTTTGATTTTACATTACATTATTACAATAGAATATTAAGAAAATTTTCTTGTAAGAAATAATATGGCGAAATACAGCTTCTTCTTATTTATATTTGTCAAATTTAAAAAAAAATCTATGTTTATAGTTTTGCGATGTTTTTTTTAAAGCCAGAAATATTTTGAAAGGGCAGCACTAGTTTTTAAAAATTATAAATGGAGGGCAGTTATTTCAAGTTTTATCGCTGGATTAGTTAAGAAAATCAAGGCTTGCAAATGAAACCTTAGCTTTCAAAATCGATTTATATAAACATTTAAAATAGATATAACATTGTACAACCATCTTTATTATGTTTTTAGATAAAATACTAAAATGTTCAAATATGGTTTTGGTTGATTCAAATATGGATTTATGCGGGTGAGAATTTGTGACCATTTTTCATGATTTTTTCGTACCGGTGTTAGTATTTTGTTAATAAGGTTTACAAATTATCCTGGATTGACATATATTTTTGCAAGTGAGTGTAAATAGTATATTTTCCTACAAGAGATGAAAACATTTTTATTCGTGAGTATAAGGCGCGCTCAAGTGTAGCAGCTATGCGAACTATGTTTTTTGTATATAACGTAATCAAATGGATGACTATACACTTGAGCTAAGCTATGTCAGCACACCACGAAGATGTAATCGCGCATTCGTAGACAAACTTTTATTCTTCCTTGATAATTGTAATTCACAGTGAACACAAATTATCAATCGAACTTCCTATTGAATGTTTTTATCTAAACCATTTGCCTAGTCGTTAGATTTTATTTCGTATAATGAAATCCGAAACTTTTTTACACATCTTACTTTATTGTTTTATAAAATTTAAAAATTTATAAATTAAATTCATACATAATAAAACAAAAGAAATGTCAATTGAAAACAAAATAATAAAAAGTATCCGAGGGTTTCGAAGATTTTTTTCTTGCAGCACTCGTTTTATACAGTTGATTCTCGAAAATTAATTTGGCATTAGAACAGTTAGTTGTTGGGTCTGAAAATTGGTACCAGGTGCCAGGCGGTACAAGAGCTGCGTTTTTGGTGGCCGAGAGGGTTGATCGAGAGGAATGTTGAGGTGAAAATCATTATAAAGTTTGATGTGGAAAATTTTATCAAAAACTATTTAATTTGGCGCTTGAGTACGCGATAAGAAAAAGCCGAATTGATACACAAAACTGCATATTTAACAAATCTATTCAAATTCTTGGCTCTCTTGTGCTCTTCGTAGTCTCTCTCAGCTTGAAAGAAATGCTAAAGGACTTGGATTATGCTTCAACACCGGCAAGACTAAACTTTTAACAACATCAAGGAAGATACCTTCTGGCAATCTGAATACTGGTGACTACGAAGTAGAACGCGTAGAAAACTTCAAATACCTCGGGTCTGTAATAAAATCGTCAAATGACATGCAGGCAGATATCAAAGCCCGTGTGTCTGCCGCATACAGAGTTTTCTACGCATACTCAAAACTTTTGCGATCAAAACATTTTTCGCACTCGTGCAAACTCACACTTTACAAAGCATTAATCCGACCTGTGCTTACCTTTGGAAGTGAAAGTTGGACACGCACTTCCTCCGATTTTTTTTGGACTTCAGGAGAGCATTTGAGACCCTGGATCGAGATATATTACTTGGTAAACTTGTGCATTACGGAATTGAAGGTAAAGAAAATAATTGGTTCAAAACATATTTAAGTGAAAGAAAACAAAATACACGTTTAAATGGAACATGTATGTCAAATGCAAAGTATGTTACACTAGGAGTACCGCAGGGCACAGTTCTGGGTGTTTTGTTGTTTCTGATTTATATTAATGATATTAAAACTGTTTTAAAATTTTGTAAAATTGCTCTATTTGCTGATGACTGTCTGATATATATAAGCGGTAAGCATGTTTTGGAACTCGAACAAAAACTTAATCAAGATTTAAATAATTTATATGAATGGATTAACATGAACAAGTTAAAGCTAAATATAACCAAAACAAAAGCAATGATATTTAACTCTAGAACAGAACCAAATTTAGAATTTAATAATACAAAGATAGAAATAGTACAAAATTTCAAATACCTAGGAGTGATTATTGATAGCAAACTTAAATTCGATGACCATTTGAATATGATTTGTGGTAAAATATCAAAAAAAGTAGGATTTCTAAAAAGAATTCGAAACTCAATAAGTAAGAAAACTGCGACTATGCTCTACAATACATTAATATTACCACATTATGATTACTCTTCGACTATTATCTTTAGTGCTACTAATGAA
>CAVNZG010000675.1:0-15234 GCA_963693315.1 Diogma glabrata
GTATTTAGGCAGTCAATTGTTGGTGCTAAATTAAAACAAAGTTTAAAAAAACTAAAAAAATTCAAAATATAATTAAAAATTAAAAATGCACAAAAAATTTTAAACATTTAAAAATTACACAAAATTTTAAAAATCCGCACAAATTATTCAAAAACTTATAATGCACAAAAAATTGCAAAAAAATTATTGATAAATGCACAAAAACACTTTTTAAAAATTTATCAATAATTGAAAATTTACAAAAAATTTTAAAAAAATTTCATAAAATATTCAAAATTGATTCTAAATCATAAAAATCCAAAAAAGTACAAACTCATAAAAAATGAAGAAGTACACAATTTCAAAATTTACCAACGCACGTTGTGCATTAATTTCCTACACTTTCCAACCGCATCACGTAGATGTAGTCACACATCCAAAGAAAAAAAATTTCATCTTCCCCTGATAATTACGATATAAATAGTGACCACAATTACCAACCATGGATGGGGTTATCTAACGTTTTTTATATCTGTTAACGAAGTGTCTATTGACACCCACCACGGAAAAATCCGTAACTCTAATTTCAACCATAGAGACAAGGACATTTTTAAAGAAATGAGTCGAATGAAGCTTTATCCGTTTGGCACCCACCACGGAAAAATCCGTAACTCTAATTTCAACCATAGAGACACGGACATTTTAAAAGAAATGAGCCGAATGAAGCTTTATCCGTTTGGCACCCACCACGGAAAAATCCGTAACTCTAATTGCAACCATAGAGACACGGACATTTTTAAATAAATGATCCGAATGAAGCTTTATCCGTTTGGCACCCACCACGGAAAAATCCGTAACTCAACCATAGAGACACGGACATTTTTAAAGAAATGAGCCGAATGAAGCTTTATCCATTTGGCACCCACCACCGAAAAATCCGTAAATCTAATTTCAACCATAGAGACACGGATATTTTAAAAGAAAGGAACCAAATGAAGCTTTATCCGTGTCTCTAATATCAGCCGTGAATATTACAATAATAAGCCTTAACTCACGGATGAATACTGTCCACGGATAAATACCATCCACGGACAAATATCATCCACGGACAAATACCACCTACAGATAAAATCTGACATATATGCCATTTCTAATCCCATATATTTTTTCATTCATTTAGAACGAATTATACAAAAAATTTATTAATCAATAATTTGATTGTAAGAATAACCTTAGTAATAAAGAATTGATGATACTGCTATGAGTATATCTCGTAATTTATTCTCTGACTCTTATTTTAAGCTTGCTGATAGTGCACCACGTTACACGAGTGACTAATATCCGTGGCAATTGGACACGGATGATTAAAAATTCAAAATTTGAATTGAAAAGTTCAAAATTTGAATTGAAAAATTCAAATATATGTTACTATCAATAATAATTTAGCAACAACATTATATTTTTCCTAAAAATAAAATAAAATAAAATAGATAAAAAAAATTGTTCATAAATGATTCAGGTAAAAAATTAAGTTTTAACGCTATTATGAAGCACAAGCATAAAAAAAAGTAAAATGATAAATAAATTCTTTTTTATTCGCCTACATATTAAAGTGTTACTTTATTACTGTGATTTGCGGCCTTAAAGTATCACTTTTCAACTATTTATTTTATTGTCATAGCTACGTCCAAAAAAGTAAAAAGCATTTGTATTTGTTTATATTCTATGAAAAATAAAAATTTTTATCAAAGCAACCCTCAAATTCAAAATTTCATTATCCAATTAAAATAGTTGTTATCATTTGTTGTCATAGCTACACAATAATTTGGAAAAAATAATAAATATTTTGGTTACTTGTTCCACATATTTTTATTTTAAAATTTATGAAAATTTATAATTTTAATTTAGAACAAACAAATTTTCTTAAAATATTTTGCTTGCAGCGAATAAAAAATAGTATATGATGCACGGACGTCGGACGTAAGCTATTTTGGACTTAATGTGGGTGCAAATCTCGGCTAGCGCCTCGATTTGCAAACTCCACATCCGTCCAAAATCTTTAGCTTTACGTCCTAGCATCATAATGTACTATTAAGAAAATAATTTTATCATTTTGACACTTACGTTACTTTAGAATGTTTTTAACGGTTATTTAAAATTGTTTACAATTAAAAAGTAATGTAAGATAAAATATCTTTTCAGTATCATAAATTTCGATAGAAATTGGCAAGTTATTTAATACAACAAAAAAATTACTCAAAAAAAAAACTCAAACTAAAATTTTGACGAGCACTTATCTTACAGCAACCATGAAAAATTCCAATTTCGAATTCCTTTATTTCACCATTGTAATAATATTATAGTCATTATATGGATCAAAGCATATAAATATTCTTTAAATCTGAAATTGTAACATATTTTAAAACTAAAAAACTGAAAAAAACAACGGAAATAATTTAATATTTATGGAATGCGATTTTATTTTCACTTAAAATTCGCCGTAGTTACATAATTTTTAATAGAGATGGCATTGATTACCTTTTTTCGAAATACATTTTACATTCCTACTTTCCGAAACTACCTTTCCTATTTAAAAATTTTGACAGCTAATTTGTATTTTGAAAACATTCATAAATATTATTTCTTCCAAATCAAGGTTGCTTTTGTTATTTTTAATATAATTATTATCTTAAATTACTACAGTTAACTGAAAAGAAAAAGTTAAGTTAAACTTAAATGATTAATAATGATTAAAAATGATTAATAATTATTAATTATTAAACTTATTTGATTAATAATTGTATCGTATCGTATAATTGTATAGTATCAAGTAATAGTGAATCAGCAAACTCTAATAAGCTACCATCTGTTAAAAATTATATTTTGTGACTGGAATTCCAACTTTAGCTTTGTTAGAACGTTTGCTTAAGTTTTGTTTATTTATAAGATCAGTAGATCTATAATATCACGGTCTGTACAACATCTACTCTCCGAAACACACATACTAGATATTAGATAACAATAATAGGTGTGTAACTTGTTAATTATATTTAATTTCACTTTCTTTTTAGTTATTTTAATTATGACCGTTGAACCCGGTTTTGGTGGTCAAAAATTTATGAGTGAAACTCATATGATGGTATCGAACCCAGATCAGTGGATAGAACCAACGGCCGATGCTGGTGTTGATCAATATACTTTTCATGTTGAACCGGTTCAAACAATTGTTGCAGAAGTTTCAAGGAAAGTTAAAGACGCTGGACGCATTCCCTTAGCTGATATGATTTTAATTATGACCGTTGAACCCGGTTTCGGGGGTCAAAATTTATGAGTGATATTATGCCAAAAGTGGAATGGCCACGTTAAAATTACAACAACATCAGATATAGAGGTTGATGGAGGAGTTGGACCAGAAACAATTAATGAGTGTGCTAAAGCTGGAGCAAATATGATTGTTGCTGGTACAGCAACTATTCGGGCTACTAATCAAAAAGATGTAATATCACTTTTAAAAATTCTTCAGTAGTTTACACTGGTAGTCTCATAAATATGCTATTGTTCCTAATTTTAAGATGATTTGTTAACTTGGGCTGGATATGGATTTAGATATGGATATGGATGTGGATATGGATATGGATATAAATATGGATGTTGATGTGAATATAGATGCAGATATAGATATGGATATGGATGAGGATATGGATTGGACTTCGTATGGATATGACATGGACATGAATTGGATATGGATTGGATATGTATTAACTACAGATTGGATATTGATTTGATATGGGTTGAATATGGGATTGTATATGGATTGGATATGGATTGGCTATAGATTGGGCATGAATTGGATATGGACTGGATATGAATTGAGTATGGATTGAATATGGATTGGAGATCTATTGGATATGGATTGGATATGGATTGGATATGGATTAGATATGGATTGAATATGGAATGGATATGTATTGGATATGAATTGGATATGGATTAGATATGGATTGGATATAGATTGGGTATGAATTGGATATGGATTGGATATGGATTGGATATGGATTGGATATGGATTGGATATGGATTGGATATGAATTGAATATGGATTGGATATGGATTGGATATGGATTAGATATGGAATGGATGTGGATTGGATAATAATTGAAAAGGGATTAGTAATGGATTAAAAATTGGATATTGATGTTATAGAAAGACGTATTCTTTATTTACTCCAATCAAATATTATTATTTTTTAATTTGCAAAAATACCGTAGAGTGGAAAAAATAACTTTTTTGTTTGCATTAATTTTAATAAATTATTCTATCAACTATTGGTGCTATCGTAAAAATTCTATATAAATTTTGAAATTCCAAATTGAATAATTTATAATTTAAAATTTAAAAGTGATAACTAGTGCTAAAAAACTATAACTAGTGCTATTAAAGAATTAACCAATATGGTACCCTCACGTAAGCCAAATAAAAATCAGTTAAAAAACTTGGAATATAGTTTTCTAAAAAATAATAATAAAAACGAAAACTGTAAGAAATGTGATCAGTTAATATCAAAAAAAGACAAAACGTTAAAATGCAGTGCTTGCGAAATTTATTTTCATATTGAATGTGTTAGTATTACGCGAATACAGTATCAATCAATAATGCAACATAAAGAAAAACTTTGGTTCTGTTCCTCTAAATGTCGAAATAACATTACAAACAAATTAGAGTCAGATGATGAAAATGATATAGACGAAGAACCAAATGTTACCGTCATACAACCAGAAATCAATGAAAGCGTTAATTCTAAGTTGGATCTTCTTTTGGCGGATAATCGGGAAATTAAAAAACTACTTATTAAATATAGCATTCTGGAAAAACGAGTTTTTGAGCTTGAAGCAATGGTGGATAGACTTCAACAAGAAAAGCTGGAAGATCATCTTAACATAGGAGGAATTCCAAAACAAGAAAACGAAAACTTGATAGACCTTGTTTTGACGGTGGCTAGCAAACTCCAAGTTAATATTAATAGAGACCAAATCATTGAAGCTGTACGTTTGGAGCCTAAAACCACAAACGGGAAACCAAATAATCAACAAAACAGAAACTACATATCGCCAATTTTGGTAAAATTTATTCATCCTGTTTTTAAACAACGAATAATGGCAGCAAGAAAATTAGTACATGGACCATTGTACATCCATCAAATACTGCCAAATGAAAGCAGGGACAATAACGAAATATATTTGACATCATTCCTAACACAAAAAAACCAAAACCTTCTCAAATATGCAAAAATTTTGAAGAAAGAACATGGATTTAAATATGTATGGTTCTCTTATAATAAGGTATGTGTACGAAAAACAGCTAATTCAGATATCTTTGTTATTAAAGCTATTAGTGACGTTGATAACATTTTGCAAAAAAATACAGCTACAAATTCAAAATCATATGATAAATAACTTTTATTAATTTTTATTATTTTTTCTTGTTATTTTTTTATTGTTTTCTAAATAAATTTAAAAATACAATCATGATTGAACCTGAAAATGAACATTATAATCTACTAGATTGCATGAAAATTAAACATTATATTAATAGTTTAAGGTTTTCTCAAAATTCGTCTAATCCTTTGAACATTTTGTACATAAACATGAGAAGCATACGGAATAAATTTAATCAGCTCAAAAACTACATTGCCTCTTTTGATTACCACATTCATATTGTAGTTATCACTGAAACATGGATACAATTAAATGAAGTAAACCTATTTCAATTAGAAAATTATACCTCCTATTTTTCATGTAGAAATGACTCTAGGGGTGGCGGTGTAGGAATTTATATTTGTAATACTATTGCATCTGAGTTAATATTGGATTTCTATTTTGATTACAATAATATCCTTTTAGTTAAACTTGAAAATTTAAATTTCAGCATTATGGGTGTTTATAAGCAACCTAATTCGGACAGTGGTGATTTTTTGCTAAAGCTCGATAAAATACTGGAAAAATATAATAAACTTTATATATTAGGTGACTTCAATATAAACCTGAGAACTTTGAATGATACCATAACGCAAAAATATCAAGATGTTATTAATTCAAATGGATTCGTAGTATTAAACTGCATGGATCAAGAGCATTCCACTAGAATATCTAATACAATTGGAACGATCATTGATCATGTCGTTACTGATATTCTTGCCCCATACTATCATCTATCAGTTATTGATTCAGATATCAGTGATCACCGTTCAATATTGCTAAGCTTTGGCAAACAATCTACAAACCTTTCACAACTCAGCCATCGAAGTACATTTTTACAATACGATAAAATAGATAAACATGAAATTACGAAAAAAATATTGAAATCAAAGACATTTGATGAATTAATTGAAACCTGCAAAAATACTATAAAACAATTTACAAAAGTAACGTTAACAAAAAAACCACAAGCAAAACAAAATCCATGGATTACCAATGAAATTAAATCAAATATAAAGCTTAAGGACAGATTTTACAAATTAGCCGCGTTCGATTTGACTGAAGCAACTGAAGCAAATGAAAAATTGAATGCAATTGTTGTTGTTTTTTCAGTTGTTTCAGTCAAATCGAACGCACCTATTATAAGTAAAGTATCGGTCAAACACATACTTCTCTGATCAATATAAAAAGTATAAAAAATTAGCTGAAACTATGGAAAGAGATGCACAAACAGTTTTTTTTATGAATGAACTCAATAAAAATGATTTTCGGAAAGTATGGGAGATAATGAATCAATATGTTTTTAATAAAACGAAATCAAAACCTAAAATTGTCCTGGAAAAAGATTTCAATTTGATTGATAATCCAAGAGAAATTTGTGAAATTTTTAACGATTATTTTGTAAATTGTGTAAATGAAATTATACCTGATAATAGTGTACAAACAACTACCAATATCAACGATGAGAGTTTTGGAGTTTGGCTATCTGAATTTGAGCCTACGAATGAAACCGAAATTCTGAATGTTATAAGCAAACTAAACAAAAAATCAGCTGTGGGACATGATCAAATTTCAACCAAGTTTTGTTTATTTCTTAAGGAAGAGTTAGCAAAAACTTTAACGAGCTTAATAAATCATTACATGGTAAGGCATGAGTTTCCTGATCTCCTTAAATTGGCTAAGGTGATTCCAGTATTCAAAGCTGGAAACAAAAAAATTCCTAGTAACTATCGACCAATTTCTATACTAACTATGTTTTCAAAAATTTTTGAAAGTATATTGTACAATAGATTAGAATCGTTTTGTACCACTAAGAAGGTTATTAATGAAAATCAGTTTGGGTTTTGTACTAACTCTAGCACCCTTGCAGCCGTATCGCAAACGATTGCAAATGTGCGCTCTAGTATGGACAAAAAATTAATAACTTCTATTTTACTCATTGATTTAAGAAAAGCTTTTGATTTCGTTGAACCAATAATATTAAGTGGCAAACTAAATCACTACGGTGTTAAAGGTAGTGCTCTCAAGCTTCTTGACTCTTACATGAAAGATCGAATGCAATTCGTAAAAATTGACCAAACTTCAAGTAAAAATAGTAAGATAAAGTATGGTGTTCCTCAAGGCTCAAAGCTTGGTCCACTTCTCTTCAATATATATGTTAATGATGTGTTTACTCTCAAATTGAACGGGAAATTACAAATGTACGCTGATGATATGATAATAGTGTATGAAGAAACTAATTGTCATGATTTGATTTTGAAAATGCAAGCAGACCTAATTAAAATTGAAAAATGGGCCAGTCTTAATCATCTTCAACTTAATGCAAACAAAACGAACTATCTAATTTTTGAAGCTAAAAATAAAACGTACGATCAATTAAGCAACTATTTTCTCAAACTGAATAATATTCCGATAGAAAGAATATATGAAGCTAAATATCTGGGGCTTACTATAGATTATAAATTGAACTGGGATAGACACATAGAAAAAATAAAAAATAAAATACGAAACACTAGTTTCATTTTATATCGCCTAAAAAATATCTTACCTACAAAAATCAAGTATCTTATATTCCATGCTCATGTTATGAGTCATATTCGATACCTATTGCCTATATGGGGAACAACTGCGGCTTTCAGAATACAGGAAATTCAGGTGCTCATAAATAAAACAATTAGGTCAATTAAAAATCTTCCGTATAATTGCCCAACCAGGCTTCTTTATGATAATAACGTCTTACCACTGAAATTCCTAATTGATTATGAGTTAATACTCCTAATCTTTAAATCAAAACACAATTTGATTAAAAATAATTTCATTCTTACTCAAATAGCTTCCGTACACGATTACCCAACTCGGTGTGCTCAAAATTTTTATATAAATTTCTGCAGGACTGCCAGTGGGCAATTGAATCCAATGTTCAAAGGGTTAGTCTTATTCAATGGCCTGCCGGATGATTTGAAAAATGAAACTCGAATATCGACTTTTAAGGATAAGTTAAAAGCTCACTTACAAAATATTGCAATTTAATAAATGCAAAAAAAAAACTTAGACTATTAATAAACCAAACAATTTAAACCAAATAACCTTGAACTAATTATAATAGACAAATTTGATTTAGAACTTTATTTAATAGTAATAATAATTATTTATCTTCTTTTTTTAATATAAAACTATTATTTGTCATAATTAATAATGTTTCAGATTTTACTATTATACGAATTTTCATGTAATCTAAATTTCAGATCCCGATTTATTTCTAAGTTTAAATTAAATTCTAAGATTCAAAATAACCATAATTATGCTATACTAATAATTATAAAACATATTAAAAAAAAAAAAAAAATTTTATTCCAAATTATACGTCTTCATAAAAAATATTCAAATGTAATTTGTCTGTAACTGCATTTTATGCAACTGCAGACATTAATGTTAAGATTAAAGAAGGAACAAAAAAAAAAGAAACAAAAATTTAGCAAATAAGTATATAACAAGAAATATGTTTTTTTTTGTTTTGTTGATCTTAAATAAATAAAGTAAAAAAAAAAAAAAAAAAATATTTCTTTTATATAGACCAACAAAAACAAATGTTATCAACGGAAAAAACATTAAAAATGTAAATTCAGCAGTTTTTTTTAAGATGTTTAATACACAATGTACGAAAACAAAACAAACAAAAAGAAATGATATCTTAGCGGAAAAAAACATCAAAAATGTAAATACAGCAGTTTTTTAGAGAGATTAGGTACACAACGTAAAAAAGCAATGACATCTTATCACACGCACATTTCAGCGGTAAGAACGTCAAAGGAACCAAATCAGGAGTTTGTTTTTAGGGTTTAATACACAACATAAAAGTACCAAACCAAAGAAATGATACATTTTGATAAGCAAATTGGATACTGCGACAATAAAAACATTTCATGTAACTATTCAAGCTAAAATTTTCAATAAACATACCAAGCTACAAAAATGTAAGTACATTTTATGAACTAAAACTTAAAAATAAAAAATATATAAACAAATAGTCCCGATGGTCGACACAATTAAGTTTACAAAGTATAAATTTATTTTTCTTCGAATTCTAAATGCACAATGCATTATTTGAAACTTAATCTGAAACGAGAGAAGTACAAGCCAAACGCAAAAACTCTTTGAAGTGTAAGAGATCTTTTGTCATTAAACGCCCAAAATTAGGCCTTTTAAAAATAAGATACTGTGTACCTTATGCAAGCGCATTTAGTGTACAGCATATGTTGGTGATAGTAAGAAATAGTAGATTGTATTACTAGTGCGAATGCGTTTTCCAAACAAGAGTTAGTTTCCCTGCGGTCGTGTGGCAAATAACTCGGGTTTGTAAAACGCATTCGCACTAGTAATACACATTTTTTTTGTAACAAGTGCGTAAAATTTATAAATATTTATTTAATTGTTCATTTAATCATTTACTTAACAAAGTTATAAACAAATTTAAGCTTTTTAAATAATTAAAGTGCGCCATCTTCGTTGTAATAGTTGTAAATTATACTAGCTCGAAAATATATACATAAGAATCCAACTAAAACAACACATAGGAATCCAATAAGAGCTGTCAAAATTGTAAACTTTGAAAACCTAAAAAAAAAGTTTTTTCTTGTAATTCAAATGATGCAATGTGTTTAAGTTGTTTTTACTATATGGTAAGCTTTTTAAATTATTATTTTGATATTTTAGTGCTATAAAAATATTATATATAGATAGATATATGGATAGATTTAACTACAAATCTCACATGCAGGCGGCGTTACGGTCCAGGCTTACAAAATATTTTGTGGTCATATATGCGGAAAAGTAGTTTTTTCTTGTATTTTATTCTAGTACAAAATTGAAAATTTTTTACGCATGTGTTACAAAAAGGTATATTGTTGTTTAAATTAGATATATTTTTATGTTTTCGACCAATCACGTTACGAATAGTTTGCTCCACAAATATTTTCATATTTTTCATCTAAATTATACTTGAGGATTTTTAAAAAAAATTCCATTCTGCCATCATCAACCCTATTTTGTCAAAAATGTTAAATTTGGATTATTTTCGAATTCACTAATTAATTTTACTATAAGCTACGGAAATTCTTGACAACGGAAATATGTATCTGTAAAAAATGTATATCCGTAACTGGAAGAATCAGAAATTCTTGAACGTAAATACAAGCCACGCATTACCGTAGCTAGAAAGGATAGATATTTGTAACTTTGAGCAATAGATTTCCTTAACTGTAAACACCAGTCATAGGTTTCTTTAGTTGTTATTTTTGAAATGAAATTTAATATTATAATAATAATAACAACCGCGTAGTATCTGAAGGTCTGTTTTATGGCCAAGGATATCTGACAACTTAGTTTATTTAAACAACATTAACAGACCAAGTGTCTTGTTGCACTGAACATAGGTAGTTTAATGCGTATTTATACAGAATGGGTTTGATAAACAGTCATATTATAAGTACTGTTAGTTCACGATGCTGAGAATACTTTTTTAAGTGCCAGTGTTAGACAGTAGGGAGATCGAAGGCTTTTAATTTCTTTGATGACCCGCTGACAGTGGATAATATCATAACCGGAATGCAAAACTCCAAATAGAAGTAGAACGCTGTCACACTACTAGCTGAAAAAGTCATAAGTAAAAGACGTGACTAGGGCCAAAAAATGAGTAAAAGGCGCTGAACATACAACTTATGCAAATTGGAGATCGATGAAGAAATCAGCAGTATAATATGTGATGCATGCTGATGGTTCTACTTTGAATGCATAAAAGTTTGTCACCTACCAAAAAAATGAAGAAATGGCTGTATTACGAATGCAAATAATTCGTCAGTTTTTTAAAATATTTATAATTTTATTTATATTTAATAATAATTATAATTATAATAATAATAAACTTTTTTAATTTTAGGATTATTATAATATTATTAATTATAGAATTAATAATTTATTGTATTTATTGTAATTTATAATTTTATATTATATAATTATTTTTTTTTCTTTATCTCCATTTAGGAGCATAGGACGTCTACTAGACTGGATCATCTGACTATGTTGGGGGAAATCGCTTTCAGTTCACCCCATGTCTTGCCAATTTGTTTTGCTTCAGCTAACACCGTTTTCTTCCACGTCATGGGTGGTCTTCCAACTCCCCTTTTACCTTGTGGATTCTACTCTAGGGACATCCTTGTTATGTCTTCAGGTGATTTCCTCAGTTTATGTCCTATCCATCTCCATCTCCTTTGTTTTATCTTGATCTCAATGTCTAACTGCTCTGTCTGCCGTAGAAGTTACTGGTTACTGATGGTGTTCGGCCAGAAGCATTTGATCAGTCTTCTCAGGCATTTGTTCACAAACACCTGTAGTTGATTTGTGATCTTTCTTGTATTTTTCCACGTTTCACACCCATACAGCAGTACTGACTTGACACATGCATTGAACATTCGTAGCTTTGTCTTTCTTGACAGGACGGATGCATTCCAGATCTTGTGAAGCATATTGAACGTATTTCTAGCTTTGTTAATACGCTGACTGATATCTTCTTCAGTCCCGCCTGTTTTTGCTACAGTACAACCAAGGTACACAAATTTGTCGACTTCATCCACTTGTGTTTTGTTGATGGTAATTGGTGTTATCGTTTTGGTGTTCAATCTCATAGTCTTTGTTTTTCTGATATTAATGTGTGGATCAACTTCATGTGCAAGGGTTGATAGCTTTTGTATTTTCTGCTGCATGTCCGAATGTGTGTGTAAGGAAACAGATGTCATCTGCGTAGTCTAGATTATTAAGCCGTTTTGTTGTGTTCCATTGGATTCCATTTGGACTTGCATCATCGAGTTTTCGCATGATACTATCTAGTACTATTAGGAACAGTAGCGGGGATAGTACACAGCCTTGTCTCACTCCTCGGTGGTTGTAGTATTTATCACTTTGCTGTCCTTTGTATTGTATTCTGTTTCCAGCATCCCGATACATTTTTTTGATTAGATCAACTATTTTCTTCGGGACACCCATTTCGCAAAGTGTCTTCCATATCGCGCTTCAGTTGATTGAGTCGAAGGCGCGTTCGAAATCCAGGAAGAGGAGATACAGTGGTGAGTTCCATTCGTTTGATTGCTCTATGATGATACGGGTTGTGTTGATATGATCAGCACAGCTTCTTCCTGTTCTAAAGCCGGCTTGTTCATTTCTTAGTTTCATGTTGATTGATGGAGATATTCTTTCGAGAATGATCATCGCTAGTATTTTCATTATTGTGTTGAGCAGAGATATACCTCTCCAATTTTGCATTCTCTAAGATCACCTTTCTTTGGAATTGTTATGGTTAAACCTTCTTTCCATTTGGTTGGTATTTTACCTTTGTTCCATACATCAGCTAATAGTGGTGTTAGAGCTTCTGCTGTTGTGTTTACATCTGCTTTGAGTAATTCTGCTGATATATTATCTGTACCAGCAGATTTGTTATTCTTGAGTTTTTGTATGGCATCTCTAACTTTCCGTTCCGTTGGTGGATGGGTGCTGATAGTTTCGTTATAGTTGTCATTCGGAGACTGCAAATTATCTTCATGTTGGTGGCAGTTGTCTTCAAAGTATTCTTTCCATCTATTTAGCTGTTGTTCATGTGTTGTGAGGGTTTTTCCAGATTCACGCTTTATTGGTGGAGTGTTTGTATACTTGTTAATGACCTTTCTCACGCATTTGTGTAGTGTGCGCATATTTCTATTGGCTGCTGCTGTTTCTGCAGTCTTGAGGATGCTTTCTGTATCTTCTGCGTTCATTCCTTGCCATCTCTTTAACTTGTTTTGCTGTACTTTCATATTTGCTGCGGATCTCGGTTGTGTTCTGATGACACAAGTGCAACTTGAGCTGTCGACGCTCTTCGATTTTCTTCCAAGTATCATCACTAATCCATGGTTTCCGTGATTTGTCTTGGTATCCAAGCACATCTGTAGCAGTTTTGACGTAAGCTTCTTTAACTTGTTCCCATTTTTCATCGATGCTGGTGGTTTCGTTGTTTGGTAGATTGAGCTGGAGCAATTCTTTGAAGATGTTATTTGTGTTTTTTTCGCTCAATCTGCTGATGTTAAATTTCCTCTGACATGAGTTGTTGTGTTTTACAGCGGCTGGTTTAATTTTGAATGTTGCAATTACCAGTTGATGGTCGCTGTGTATGTCTTTCTTTGCGTTAGGTGTTGTTAATATTCCTACGCCTTGTTCATGTGTGTTGGATTTACCAGAGAACCATCATGTAATATCCTTCACTTGTTGTTAGTTCTCCGCTGTTTTTCCATCTTACTTCACTGAGTGACGTATCTCGATGTTATATTCTTCCATTACTTTCTCAACTTGTGCTAACCTCGATGTTTCTATCAGAGTTCTGATATTCCAGTTTCCTACTCGGGTCCGGGTACGGTAGCCAAGAGTCGATATTTGATTTTTTTCCGGTTTGGTTTATTTTGTTTTTCTTTCTAGTGTACGTTTCTTTAATCATTTGAATTTCGGATTCACCTTTCGGATTAACGGGTGATTGGGCCATCGAATCCTAGCCAGTTTCCAGGGCTGCTGGATAAGGTATACTGGCATACCGTGGGCGAGATATTCCGGCTTCAATGTGCTACAATCATATTTCCATATTTTTTCTGATGAAGTGTCCAAGCGGTCACCCGTTTAAGTTGTGATACTTGCCAGTGTTGCTTAGCTTCCTTGTAAGTGATGTTGTTGACTTATCCACTTCTCCATCTCGCCCACCAATATATAATTATATTATAATAAAAATATAATTATAATTAATATTTAAATAAAAGTTCATCCCTGGCCTCCAAACCAAACGGGCTTGGTAGATCAAGTGGTGGTCTTCTGTTTCTTGCTTAAGATAGAACTCTCGTAACATAGAACTTTTAACCTTGCTCTCATAATATGAAAATTCATCACGTCCAAACTTACTATCATCGTAGCCTCAGTATATCTTTCCCCAACTCTTGACGACGAACCTGCTCCTGAAACCCTGCAAGCTGCCGTACACAACATTCAATCAACTCAACAATTCGACGTATTCATTGTGGCTGGTGACTTTAATTCTCGCCTGGGATCCCTGGGTTCCCTATGTCCCAATGCCTTACTCTCAACTATACTTTTAGATATTAGTTCAGCTGTAGATTAGTGTTTCAATGAAAGAGGCAAGTTACTGGTAGATTTTACGGATTCAAATACTTTCGTACGTACTTTCGGATTCAAATACTTTCGTAATACGATGTACTGGAATTTCTGTAGCTTATAGTTAGGATATCCATTCCTTACAGCTACAGAAATCCGTAGCTGGTGTTTACATAAAAAATTTCTGTTGCTTAAATCTACGGATATTTATTTCTTCCAACTACGGAAATCCGTGGCTTGTGATACATTCAAGTCCGTTTCTTTTAAAATTTTCGTGTTCCCAAGATTAAAATTACGCCACGGTCTTATCCGTGGTAGGTGGTGATTTTGGATCATATGGTAAAATTTAGAGACACGGAAAAAGCTTCATTCTGATCCGTTTCTATAAAAATTTCCGGGTCTATTAGGATAAAATGATGACCACGGATTTTTCCATGGATGGTGGCAATTTCGAATCAGGCGGTAAGACTTAGATATACGGAAAAAGCTTCATTCTGATCCGTTTCTATACAAATTTCCGTGTCTCTAAGAGCCACGGAAATTTCCGTGGTGGGTGTCAATAGCAGCACCGTTGATGTATATAGATTGCATTTGCTCTTCAAGT
>CAVNZG010000676.1:0-104043 GCA_963693315.1 Diogma glabrata
ATTACAGACCCGAGGTATTTGAAGTTTTCCACGCGTTCCACTTCGTAGTCGCCAGTATCCAGATTTCCGGGAGGTATGTTCTTAGATGTTGTTAGCACTTTAGTCTTGCCGGTGTTGATGCATAATCCAAGTCGTTTAGCATTTCTTTCAAGCTGAGAGAGACTATCTTTAATATCGCTCGTTCTACGTCCGAGAAGCACAATATCATCTGCGTAGCCAAGAACTTGACTAGATTTATTATATATGCAGTTTTGCGTCTCAATTCGGCTTTTTCTTATCGCGTACTCTAGCGCCAAATTAAACAGTACAGGCGCGAGTGCATCACCTTGTCGAACACCTGATGTTATATCGAAAGGATCAGAAACTGACCCTTCGATTACTATTCTACAATTTGATCCCGATGTTGTGAGTTTGCACAGAGAAACAAGTTTCTCTGGGATGCCAAGGCATATGAGTGCGGACCAAAGGTTTTCGCGGATGATACTATCATATGCTTGCTTGAAATCAACGTAGAGCTGGTGAATGCTGATGTTGTACTCCCAACGTTTTTCTAGAATCATCCTTAAGGTAAAACATTGATCTGTGGTTGAACGGTTGGGACGAAAACCACACTGATAGTCACCGATGATAGATTCGGCGAACGGGATGAGTCGAGCAAGTACGACATTAGCTAGTATTTTATATGCAGTGTTCAACAGTGCGATGCCACGATAATTCGCACACTTTAGACGGTCACCTTTCTTATGTAGCGGAACAATGAGAGCCGTTTTCCATTCAGCAGGCAGTTCTTCTTGGTCCCAGATTGCAAGAATCAGATCGTATATACGTGAGACCAGAGCTGCTCCTCCATTTTTCAAAAGTTCTGCGGGAATACCGGGAAACCTGGTGATTTGCCATTTTTCAGTTTTTTAATGGCAGCTTCCACTTCTTCTATTTCTGGGTAAGAGACAAAAATCTCCTCATTTGACGGAGCAATTGCTCGAATAGGATGAACTTCATTCGTTCTATTCAGAAGGTCTTAAAAGTGGGATCGCCACACTGCCAGCACATCGCGTTCACTTGTTGTAAGTTCATTGTTTTCATTTTTGATGGCTGTAGATCTTGGGTGGAAATCTTTTGTCAGATTCCGTGCATTGGCAAAGCACTCTTTGAATTTCCGTTGGCCGCATGTAGGTCGATGTTTTCGATGCAGCTCTTCATGTGTTCGCGTTTCTTTTTACGTAGAAGTTTTGCTGAGGCTTTTCTGGCGCATAGATAATCAGTTTGGGAGCTTCGGGTGTTTCTTGTTAACCATTTTTCTCGCAGTTTTTGTTTGTGCTCAATGCTTTCGCGGCACTCGTCATCAAACCATTCGTTACGTGATTTCGGTGATCGTTTTCCGATTGTAGTTTGTGCTGCGGATATGATGGTTGATTGAAGCGTTTGCCATTCTTCTTGTATGTTTAATGGCATCTCAGATGGGATGTCATGCTCTTCTATGCTTTGCGTTACAATTTCCTGATATCTATTCAGTGTTTCCAGGTGTTTAAATGCTTCGACATTCCAGCGCACGATCTTTTTTGCTTGCCTATTAAATGTAGATGATAATTTGCACTTATACTTGAAGATGACAAGCATATGATCGGTGTCCATATCAGCACCTCTGTATGATCGAACGTCAGTTACACTTGTAGAGTGTTTCTTAGAAATCATGACGTGATCGATTTGATTTTCAGTTCTTCCATCATTTGATTTCCACGTTGCTTTGTGGTTTCTCTTGTGAGGGAAGAAAGTGCTGGAAATTACTAGATCATACATCATAGCCAGCTCGGCTGCGCGAAACCGTTATTGTTGCTGGTATGATGCAAGCTGTTGGGGCCGATATGTGTTTTAAGTTCTGCAATCCTACCAATTTGAGCATTAAAGTCACCTACCACGATTTTTATATCGTGCCGCGGGATGTTATTGATGACTTCTTCGAGTTCTAGGAAGAACAGGTCTTTAATATCATCTGCTTTATCTTCAGTAGGTGCATGAACATTGACGATCGTTACATTGAATTTTTGCGTGCGGATTCTCAGTGTGCATAACCGCATATTAATTGGGCAGAAGTCAATAACATGCTGATTCACGCGACGGTGTATAAGAAAGCCAACTCCAAATTCTCCTCCGTTTTGATGACCGCAATAATAAAGAGTGTATCCTTTCGCTGTTTCATGGATTCCACTCCCTGGCCTTCTTAGTTCTTGTAATGCCACTATATCCAGTGTGTAGCTCTCGACTTGTTGTGTTAGTTTTAGGAGATCTCCTGGTCTTCTGAGGCTTAGCACGTTCCAGGTTCCCATTTTTAAATCGTAGTCCGGGTACAGCTTCCGAGGTCGTTCCAATATTGAATCCGAGATATTCCGAGGCCTGTGTACAGAATTCATGATAATAATTTTTTTTACGGAAATGGGGTGTTAGCCCTTCGCCCAACCCAAATTTTCGTGAATGGGTTCGTTCTGCATCTTAAGGTCACCAGAAACAACCTTTTTACACGTTTATATAGCGAGCCGCTTGATCCAAGACAGACGCCCGCTGCAAGCCGCCCCTAACATACAGAACAGACGCTTTCTACACATTTATATAGCGAGCCGCTTGATCCAAGACAGACGCCCGCTCCAAGCCGCCCCTAACATGGAGAACAGACGCTTGAGTTGCACTGGTTTTATGGCGCCAATGACTCGCCATGGTGCAGAATCATTGAGTATAAGCAGTATTTACTCTGCCCCTCTCAACTACACCAACCTAATTCTGTTAGCGTTACCCAGGTAGCACGGCGTGGACGTAGAATTTTCGGATTTTCGCTACCCTGTTTTCAACAAACATGTTTGTTAAATATTTTTAACTACCTTTACAAGCTCGTCGTTGATTTTCGTTTGTTGAATGAAATAAACATGAAACAAAATTATAAAACAAAAATAGCAGCAAGGGCTTGAAATTTAGTGTGAACTTTGTGGCAGTACAGTAAAAGTGAAATAAAAAGCATAGTTTTAAGAAAAATTATGAATATTGTCAATTAAAATACCTAAAATTGTGTCAATTAAAATTCCTTTTACATATTAGTGAAATTTTAGTGTTAACAAATTAAAAAGTTTAAAGGTCCTAAAAAATTTAAGGAAAGAAAATCAATAGTTTTGTTTTAAAATATCTATAAAGGTAAATTTCGTTTCTTCATAATTAAAATTTATAATTAAAACAATTTTAGAAAAAATATAAGTATATTTAACAGTATTACAACATAATATAAACTAATTATAACTAACTAATAGTAAAAAGATAAAATCAATAAAATAAAATGTCAAAAGTTAACAAACATGTTTGTTATTTTAACAGTCCGGTTGTGGTTTTGTTCGTAATAATCAACAAACATGTTTGTAAATTTTACAAATTGTTCGTTGAAAAGTGTTGGTAAAAAAATCAACTGACATCAATTTATTGTATTCAACGAACAATTTGTAGGACCAAAAGTAACAGAAATGTATGTTGAATAGAATGACATTTCTGTAAATTTTACAAATATTTTTTTTTATTGCAGTAACCACACATTCCATTTTACTCGCGAAATTAAGAAAATCCTTCTTGTTGAAAGTTCGGAATAAAAAGTAAAAATTTTTCTTCAACTTTATCGCCAACCACAAATTAAAAGGTTCTATTGAACGTAACTCGATACCGAATTGAATAAATAAATTATTTAATTAATTTATCGTATGGTGCTTGAGCTTTTATCGATGTTCAGTTGGTTCGTGTCAGTGGTAAGTTAAATGATCGTTTATGTTTGTAGAGATTAATTATTAAGATTTAAATATATTTACCTCTCCAGTACCCCACTCGTAAATGAAAGCCAACGTTTAATGTGTCTGTTCTTTCGAAATGACCAGTTTTGTGACTTCAAGTAGCGCTCAGCTGAACACAAGATACCGAAACGAAAGATAACGAAAGATAACGAAATGTCTCCGTAAACGTCGGATGATTCTGTATGGACCTTTATATGGGGTTCCCGTCAGGATCACCAATGTTGTAGTTGTGGAAAATACAACTTATATAATTTACTTTACACGTTTATGAATGTTTTGATTTATACGTTTATCCACTTAATATATATAATATATTAACTCTTAACATAATTGTTATTTTTACGGTGCTCAAAATAAGCTCACTCAATATATTATTATATCACTTCGCAAAATTAAGAAAATCCTTCTTGTTCAAGGTTAGGAATAAAAAGTAAAAGTTTTTCTTCAACTTTATGGCCAACCACAAATATGATGAAAAAAGTTCCATTGAACGTAATTCGATTTTCGATATCGAATTGAATAAATAAATTGTTTAACTAATATTTCGTTTGGCGCTTGAGCATTTATCGATGTTCAGTTGGTTGGTGTCAGTAATAAGTTTATTGATCGTTTATGTTGGTAGAGATTAATTATTTTGATTTAAATATATTAACTTTGCATGTACTTTGCACAACGAGAATGCCTTCATTTTTCATTTGCAGACATACATAATTCCGATAGCTCAAGAAAAAAACAATCATACTTTGAATTTGGTCGTAAATTTGCTAATAGCCAAACAAACAAACTTAAAACTGCGATTTCTTTTTGGTGTTCCGTTGTGGTTTTAGGTCTTAGTAATTAACCGTATTTTTTAAAAGCGAAGTCAGGATTAATTTTATTGCGATAAACGTTAACATTTTATACATACTGTTTTGTCAACATTTTTGATAGTCCATTCTTTGTCGCCCAACCCTAATGGAAAATGACAAACTTTTTTAAAACGGAAATTTTCTCATTAATTTGAAACGATCCATGGTATGAACTTAAAATTTTTTTTTCATAATTGTTAAATCTTGTTCGATTTGATTTATTTTTAATATTTTAATGGTAAACTGTTTTTATATCGGGGTGATCCTATGTCACAACCCCTAATTCTCTTTTGAAATAATTACGATTTAATTAGTAAAGAAATATACAATTTCATATTCTCTAACTGGCATATGCTTCATGAACTGCATGTTCTGGGGCCAAAATTCATCTAGATGGGACCGGGTGCTCGCAGAGCTACGTCAATGAGATGCGAAAATATACCCAATATCTACCAAAACGAAAGGCTTCCAGCAATAAATTTCAATTTTCGAGTGCTTTCATTTTACATATGTATCTAATTACTAATTAGCTTTAATCATCAAAGTTTTTGTTCTATAGGGGTTGAAGTATGTATAACAAGTAAGGTTTTACTGATTTTTTTATTAACTGTCGATTATACTCGTTGTTTGTTCACTTAAACGATTGCAGCCAGACACTGTTTATCTTTCAACCAATCAATATTCTGCACTTTAAATATCAGCCAAACTTGAAAAATAATGTTTTTGAATCTGTCAATTTTCTATGATCCATATAAAACTTAGTTCTTCTATATTCTGTTTCGAATAAACCAAACCAATTTAAAAATCATAATTTATATATTCAATCCATTTAGAATAAGAAACATTTAATCTCACATGTAAAATCAATCTGAAGAAGAAACTTAACTTGCCTTTCTTGCATTTAAATAAAATATTTCCGTATTTATGAAAAACAAAGGCACAACTTCTTCTTCTTTATTATTCTTTTCTTTTGTTTTGATCAGAAACGGAAAGTTCTGTGCATCACACAGGTAAGTTTGGAAATAATAATAAAATTTTATTATATTAAAATAACATTTGTTTTAAAATAAATTTACTAGGTGGTCCCTTTGGAGCCAATTGGCAAGGAATCTAAATGACAATTTTATGTTTCGCTTGATTAATGATTATGTCTTCTGGATATATAAGATTGACACAAACATATTAAATTTAATTAAAACATAAATCATTTTGTTTTACACACAGTTGGGACTGCACTTTTCTTGATAAGTATCACTTTTGAAACAATTGCGAGTGTTGCGAAAAAACGTTACTTTTGATCTTGTAACACAGATAACTATCGTACTACAATCAGCGTCGTATTGGATGCATTTGGGTTTTGGGCGTGTAAAATGGTAAGCCCATTTCGGAATTAAATTAAAATCATTTTTGTTTAACTATACTAACCTTGGGGTTTGGGTGTTTTTTCTCAAATAACTAAACTCAGCTAATAAATAAACACTATATTAACATTATTTAATAAAGGTTGATTCCATATATAAATAATAATCGATTAAATTAAGTTTTTAAGTAAAAATCATACTTAATTTAAAATAATAATATATTAATACAGGTGTGGGACTGAGGAAAAATAAAGTATCTTACATGGAATTTGGCCAAAGTAGTTTTTAGAATATCCTGTGAAATTTTTACAGATCTTGTATTTTAACAAAACGATGTGGTTTAACTGCGATTACAAAATGGAATGTCGCAACTAGCAAAAACACTTAAATACCTGGAACTCATATAGGTTATCGAAATTTAGAACCGCTATATTTTCCAAAAAAAAAAAAATTCCTCGAACAAGTGTATCTTTTTTTCCATATAAAACCCATACAAAAAATTTCAGCCAAATCAAAAATGTGTCAGTCAGATTTTGTCCAAATCTGTTCGATTTGTAAAAGAATTCCCCATATATGTGAACGATTTTTAAGCTTTTGCGGTTTGTGAATATATCCAGGACCATTTGATTTTAGACAAAAAGTCATTCTGTGTTTTCTCGGTGGCTATGTGGTTGTCACTTTTTGACGGAAAAGTAAATATATCTGAGAATTTGCTTTCGGCATTATGCTTACAATTTCATTTGAGCACCATCGATTTTCATACAAACACAGAGAGTGACGGTGGTGTAGTAAACCGAGTTTTGATGTCAAATGTCGATTACCTCCAACGCGTTTAGCATGCTTTTTAGCTAGGGATAAAATTTATACAAAACCAACGTCAACCAAAACCATTTTCATTATATAATTATTACGTGATAGAAAAACTCATCGTTTTTCCATTTACTATTTAGTTGTTTACATTTGTTTACTGGAATTTCTTTAGACTTTTAGAGGGTATACATAATTTATTAGGACATATACCATCGATGTGCTATGTGTTTGAATATTAGTCCCTTAAAGCAAGATCGAATATGTCTTGCGGAAGTGTGATTCTCCCTTGATCAAGTTTTATGTAGTTGCGCCATGCAAGGTCAGAGCATTTGCAGATGATGTGTTCCATTGTTTATGTGTCCAAGCTCTAGAATTTGCATTTCTCAAAAGCAGGCCTGCTTTTTCCGATATTGTTCTGTCATCGAATCATTTGTTTTTTAGGTTTTTGTGGAAAAGTAGGAACTAGGGGAAAATCGTCTCTTGCAAAATAAATAATTCCGTCAATGTCATATAGTCATATACCAACCATTTTTGTTTGTGAACATGCAAGCAATAAATGTATTAATAAATGCGCTGCCCAACTAGCAAATTTACTTCTATACAAGTTTTAGCTTCAATAAAGCTTCTAAGTGGAAGATAGTTATGTTTTACTTCTATAAAGTGTCGATACAACTTCCACAGAGAAGTTCTCCCCACCACCGGAATGAAAGCTTCTAAAATACTTCTATATTTAATATTAGAAGCTTTACCGAAACTTATCTACAGATCACTAAATAAAGCTTCCGCAAAAAGGTTATAGAAGTTATAGCTGTCATTAGGATTGTAGTTGTTTCGGTTGTAACTGTTTACAGATCTTATAGAAGCACAGCTGTCATAGTCTAAAAATTGTTTCAATATCTGAAACGAAATATGTCAAACTGACGGAAGCTATTGCTTCTATTATTTCAACTAAATGTAGATGCAGAAAATATAGTTTAATTCAGGGGCTTAATTTTTATGGAGAAAGATATGTGACATGTAATTTCAATGGGTTTATACGAAATTGAAGCTTATACGAAATTGAAATCGTTTCGTTTTTGTCAAAAAAGTATTGTGCATAAGGTGGTTTTTGTTTTTTAATCTATTATTTAGACTTATTTTGCACAATATAAAATATTCGTTATTTAGAGTCTTCAAATAGACAAAAAAATCAATTAACATCATAATCAACTAGACTAGAGAATCAGAATCAAAAATCTACTAGAGTGGAATAGAGAAAATTTTCATTTTTCATTTTCATTTTTCATGCATGTTGGGGTGCCCCCTATGCTCAAACTATGCACTTTAAAAAAGTTTTAAAATAAGTAGGATTTTTTATTTTGTCCATACTACTTATATGCCAAGTTTCAGGAAAATCAAAAATGGTCAATATTTAATTTTTTAAGTTAATTATAACATAGTAACTCATGTTAAATTGTATATCGTTTTTTGTTTATATAATTTATGTCAAAATTTTATTTTTCTTATTGTGATATAATTTTTTATTATTTTTATTAATAATCCTGAAGATGGGCCTAGCCCGAAATATATAGATTTAATAATAAAAATTATATTCAATTAAACGGGGTAAATTGAGGAAAAACAAAATAATAAAATATAAAATTTCAAACCCGGCTAAACAAGTTTATAATATGAAAAATGGTCAAGTTGAAATTTCGACTTTTTCACCTGCGTAGATCACGTTTTTCATCTGCTTAGTTTTTGAGTTATTACCAAAAACGTAAGTTTGTTTTCATGTACCCCCCAAAATTATTTTTGACCTTCACGAGTAGAGTGGTATATGAAAGGTGAGTTTTCTGTACGGAGTCAAGGGGCAACTATGGAGAAAGTTGTTGTACATATAACCCAAAGTGTTCGAAGAGCAATGTTATATTGAGCGTGGTCAAGAGCAACGTCGAATTCTGGCCTGTTTCTTATAACTGAAAAGGCAAAGTTTAAACCTCCTTCACCTGCATTAATCATAATCCTGTTTCGCAAAAGATGAAAAGAGTAGATTTAACTTGTTCGTTGATTGCAAAATAAAAATTTTTAAAAGAAATTTCTGAAAACTCAATTCAAATAGTTTTGCTCTCATGTAGTAATTTTTATGGAGACATGGACATGTGTAAAAGACGATATGAGCCTGGCAGGATTTACAAATATTGAAAGAATAGATGGTCCATTACTCAAACAAGTAAATCGAGATTGGGGATCGGTTATTTTCGTTAGGTCTGATACAATACCACTATAGTGCAGAAAATATTAGCCACCATCATTTCGATTTTATTTTAGCTCTGCTGGCAGTCTTTGTGAATATTTAATTTTTCAACAAGCTGGAATTCAAATCCTTTCGGTGTTCTATCTAACTATTGTCATAGGTGACTTTAATGATGATTTCAATAAAAATCCTCAAAACTGGCTCTCAAACCATTTTATACAAAAACCAACAAAGAAAAATTCATAAACCAACAACAGTTGAAGCTACAATAATTATGGAATATCTTTTCCAATATACATAATTTAGAAGCTGAAGCCTATAAGCTTTCTTTAGCCACCATAAACAGCTTTGGTTCAGAATTAACACAACGTGAAACTATATTAAAAAAAACTGTTTTGTTCTCAAATATCATAAACACGGAACCCTCGGTGAGCGAGTTATATTCTCTCTTGCCTGACTTTTTGTTATAAAAAAGCCGACGGATATTTTAGAAACTTAACTGTTCATTAAATGTGAAATTAAAAGTATACTATTATAAACCATAGTGGTATATTTACGCTTATGGAAGTGAGTCCCGTGTCTAGAGCGACAATATGTTAGGGAAAATGAAGGGAGGTGAAGGGGTGAAATTTTAAAGGGTACATAATTTAACGAGCGATTAGAGTTTAATACAATTAAATTTAGTTTAGTTTTGTTATTAATTGTTATTAATTCATAAATAATTGTTAAATTATTAAACTCATAATAGTAGTTATTCAATTATTTAACATAATATTAGAAGAATAATTTTTGTTTATTCCTTTATGTATTATAAAGTATATTTTAGTATATTATAAAGTAGGCATATAAATATATGGTATATATTTATATGTCTATTTTACTATTTTAATAAATATTTTGAAAAAGTGATAGATTAAAACAATTAGCTGCAGATTCGAAAATGATGTGGAATTGTTGTCGCGGAATTAATTTTGTTATTCCACTTATTTTTACCAGTAACAACAAGTCTCGTTATAAAAAGTGACGATCATAAGTATAAGAGATACTATTACAGATTGTCTATTTAAAGACATTGGTATACACATTGTAGGTAAATTTTGAAGACAACTCAACAAGCTAACTTACTAGTAATTTTGGTGAATACAGCCTGTCAGAAGACTCTCTAAATGAAATATTTTCTGAAACATTAAATCATTAAAAAAGAGACACTATTTGCTTCAGCATTTAATTCTAGGTCTATTTCATGGTCTTCAATCCAATTTTAATAGCAATGAAAATGCTCAGTACTTTGTTCCTGTATTTCGAAAATCGTTGACATGTTATCTCAATCATTGGTGCTTTATTAAGCTATAAATTTTTTCGTAAATTTTGCTATTTTGCTAATTTTTTAGCTATTTTCGTAAATTTTGTGCGTTTCAGATACAGACCTCTCATCACTTACAATATCTACATCATGCTCACACCGACGTCCATTCTTTCAATTGTCTCATCAGAGTTGCCTTTATTTTGCCTATCTTTCTGAAAAACTGTGCTGTGTTTTATGCTTAAATTTTTCCTTCAACCTATTTTCTCAATTTTGTTTATTATACCAATCAGGAAATTTCGTTTTCTATCTATGTGACTGAAAATAATTTTTAATACATCATTAATTTATGATTTTTTGCCTTTTATAAAATTCACTATACATTTTTCTTACAATGTTTGTAAATGAAAATAAGCTGCCAATACTTTTATGTGTTGTTGGGATGCATTCAACAAACCTAACTTTTATAAATTTAAAAATAAAAAAAGGAAAATTAAAAAAATTTCCAAAAATTTAAAATTAATTCAACTTTAAATTCAATTAACGTCACTTTGATGGATCACAAAAAATGTTTGTTTTAATTAAAAGTTTGTATAGAAATGTCATTCGATTCAACATACATTTCTGTTACTTTTGATCCTACAAATTGTTCGTTGGATACAATAAATTGATGTCAGTTGAATTCATTTTACCAACAATTTTTAACGAACAGTTTGTAAATTTTACAGACATGTTTGTTAATTATTACGAACAAAACCACAACCGGACTGTTAAAATCACGAACATGTTTGTTAACTTTTGGCATTTTATTATATTGATCTTATCAAATATTTCCAAAACTATTAGTTATTTGTAATTAGTTTACATTTTATTATAATACTATTAAATATACTTATATTTTTTCTATAATGATATTAATTAAAATTTACCGAAACAAAATTTACCTTTATTTACCCTTTAAAACAAAACTGTTGACTTTCCTTAAATTTTTTAGAACAGTCAAATAATTTAATTTCTCTAAAATTCACTAAATTTTCACTAATTTTTTTAGGTATTTTAATTGACACAATTCATTAGATAATTTCACACTTTTTCTTAAAACTATGCTTTTTATTTCACAAAATTTCACTTTATCTGTACTTCCACTAAGTTCACTATAAATTTCAAGCCCTTAATACCGTCGAAAACATGTGCACAACATTTTAGGTAGAAATTTTAAAAATTGACTGATTCACAGTCATTTTATTGAATGAGTCCGGTTTACCAATCTATTTCGCTGTTTCTATCGAAGCTGATAACTTTGATACTGTTTAATATTTTTTAATTAAAATTTATGAAAACGTTATTGAATAGCACAAAATAAAATAAATAAACGCAATCCACATATTCTTTAAATATTCCTGTCAAAAAAAATTGCTCAAAATCACTTAATTTTTTGGCCGCTACAGTGGCTATCTATAACCTTAACTTTCACTACTGCATTAAAAAATATAGAGTTCTATAAAATCAATTTAAATAAAAACATTTGCAAACATATACCTTATATCCCAAGCAGGGTTTGCTCGCACTAGGAATAAAACCATTCATCGGCGATCTCAGACTTACAATAAATGGCATGTCGGGCTTAAAATAAATTTGAAAAACATAATTACTAAAAAACGTAAAAGAAAATTATTTTTTAGGGAAAATTCTATGTTAAAATTTTATATATGAAATTCAAAATTTAGTACAAAAGTAAAGGAAAATGTGCAAAAATAAAGGAAAATAACACACATATAATATTAATTCTAACTTACGGATCTATTGATTGCTTGTTGAAAATCAACATTTTGTAGTCGATCAAGTTACCCGGGTAGTATATTGAGATAACCGGGTTACTCGATAATCGTCATTGGATAA
This sequence comes from Diogma glabrata, assembly GCA_963693315.1. Classification (NCBI taxonomy): domain Eukaryota; kingdom Metazoa; phylum Arthropoda; class Insecta; order Diptera; family Cylindrotomidae; genus Diogma; species Diogma glabrata. Next base: position 12,273 of record CAVNZG010000676.1, read on the forward strand.
AATTAAAATTAAAGTTAAAATTAAAATGCAATATTTAAAAATATACTTTTTCTGTTTATTTTTAATTCTTTGTTTTATTAATAATAATATAATCTTCCTTATAGTAACAATTTGAATATTGTAATTTTACTAATTTGTAATAATAAATTTTCACTATTTCATTTGGTTTCAATATAATATGGAAAACCATAATAACACATATCGTCATTGGAGACCCTAGTTTTTTGATAAGTGGTAAACTAAAGTAAAACCAAAATGCTAAGAATGTCTAAGGGCGACAAGGTCCCTTTACAAAGTCATGCATGACAAAAGTATACTTAGTTTTGTGCCGTAAAGTTTCCACATTGCAATTTCGGACAGTTTGATTGATTTGGGGTTCTGGGATTCTCAATCCTCGTAAATTAGATGTTTAATTGCAATAATAATTGTCATTCATTGCATAATTAAAATTAAGCTTTGTTGACGTTTTCTGAAAAAATGGTTGTATGCGCATAGTACCTACAACTTGTAAAAATTGGTTCGCTATAGTTTTTAAGCAAGTTTAAAATAAATTTTTACTAAAAATATTACCAAGCTCATGTAAGGGTTCTATATCTCAGCTAAACTCATTAAAAATGACTTAAATAAACTATTTTTTGAAAATAACTAACTTTAAGTTCAACAGATTACTCTAAAAGAGTATAAACAATTTATTATTCGATCCGTGGGTGTTAAAATTAAATATAAACACGCATAAACGAAATAGATTCGAATGACTACTTCAAGTTAAAATTTAGAAAACTTTTTGTATAGAGTTATCAGAATATCCTTCAAATAAAATAAATATAAACAATGAAATTTTTCGACTTTTATTAAAACAAAAAAAATAACAAAACAAATGAGAAAAAATTATTTAATATAATAAAATTTATGTATTTCCAAGTTCAAGATGGGCGGGACCCCCAAGATATGGCGCGCAATTATCTACGGGGGGTCTCTTGCAAATTATATATAAACATTTTATACACAGAAATAGGTATTTGCTTTTTCGTTTTGTTTATTGTTCCATTTTTTAAAACAAACAATATGAAGCACACGAAAAATCATAGCGGCGATAGTATACTTCGTATGTGTACAATAATTTTGAATTCTTTTAATGTTTCTTCGTATTGTTCTTTTTATTACTTGTACTTTGGTATTTTATTCATTTACCTTTGGAAACTGATTCTATTGAATAAGGCGACAAGAACTTCGAATATATGTATTGAACACAATGAATCACAGTGGATACAATTATTTTATTCACGTTAAAATTAGATAAAAATCTGATTTGGGATTAAAAAACAAATGATTAAACTGATGTTTTAATGAAAACAAAAGAATGAAACGGAAAGAGTGATTCAAAAATAATTATAAAAATGTAATATAATTTTACAAGTGGGGTTCCGCAGTTTATGTAATTAACTTTTAAGTGACGACAAGCTTTTCGCCATTTCACAACTAAACAATTTAATAGCTTAGCTATAACAATTTAAGCTCACTTCAATATAAAGTCTTGGATATGCAATATAACGCCCGGTCAAAAGACGCTTAAAAAAATAAATAAAATTATTTGTACAGTCAACTCTTCTTTAACGCGGTACTTATAAAACGCGATTTCCATTTAACGCGCAGTGAAAGTTGGAAACTGTTCTCCTATAACGCGACGGGATCTCTTTATAGCGCATTTTAAAATAATGCATTCATGAATTAATCTCAACCTTATTATAAGAAGACCTAATAATATTTATATAAAATTTGTGTAGACGAAACAGACCCTCTAATTGATATAGTATCATAAATGAAATAAATAAAATCATGTAGTTATATCAATTAAAATAGATGTTCGCGATTTTTTTATTGAATTTTATTATTTTATTACTGTTTATTTTATTATTTATATGTTATGAATGCCCAACGATTTCTGTAAAAATTACTATTTTAAATTTGAACTAAAAACTATTCAAAATTGCATTGACAAAGTAGTTTCCGTTTGTGTATTTAGTCTGGTTGGTTTGATAAATTTTTTGGATTATTCTGTTTCTAGTTAAATTTTTTATTTAAACTAATCTGACATATCCAATTTTATTTGTACACAAAACTGTCTGGTCCCGAAATCTACCTATTTCTAGCGGATATACGTGCCGCTTGGACTTTTTTACACTAGCAACATCGACAAAACTAGTATTGCGATTGTTAAAAAACGTTATTGGATGTCATCAGTTTTATAACACAACAAAAAGAAAATACTATAACTACTTTTTAAATTATGTTTTTGTTTCATGTATAGAAGTTATTAAAAAATTGCACCAAGGGCCTCATCAATAGGAATAATTTCAATTTCTTAAGATCAGTAAATGAAAGAAATTTCATCATTTTCGTCAGATTCTATTATTCTATTTATAATACAAATTTGAGAGCTACCGTTATCAGGTGTCTGGGAAGGAATAATTGTCATTAACGATAATTTCACATAGTTTTAACAATATCAAACACACAGGTACAAGATTTTGGTTAAAAAAAGAATAAAATTTAGCCAATTTCCCAAATGCTGTTCACTCGAATGGTCTACTTGTTATTCCTACCAAATAGACTACTAGTATTTCTGAAATGGGCAGTTTACATATTATACTCTACGTCCGTGTTTTATGTTCATCACCTCAACTTGTTTTTTTTTTATATGTTTTCCTTGTAGATTTTACCAATTAAATTTCGTTTTAGTATCTAACGTTGTTGAAAATCAATTTTATAAGATTGACGTGGTAAGGACATTGTCACTTTTATCTGTTTTGCTTATAATCTGGAAACTTCAAAGATTTTTGTAATTTTTACAATGAATTCTGGTAAAAATTTATTTACTGTAGTAATCAACCAATGAATTAAGTCTCAATTGTTAAAATTCACTTAGACACAATTCCATCAAAGAGTGGAGCTAAAATTATGTGTGTAGCAAGCAGAAGCCAGACAAAACATGAGGGCCGTAAGAACCGCCCAGTGATGAGCTAAAACATTTTTTGCGACCGCTGAATTTAGTTAATATATTTTGTACAGGGTAAATCTCAATAATTATTCTCTACAAACATAAACGATCAGCTTACTTACTTGTGACACCAACCGTCCAAACAATGATCAATAAAGTCACATTGCAGCGCCATACGATTAATTAATTAGATAAACGATAAACGAACCAACAAAATAGTTAACACTGTTTGCCGTTGGCACTTGGCGTAAGTTTTCAAATAACATAATGTCAATCTCTTGTTACTTTACGCAAATAACTTATTAAATAAGTTTAATAAAAATTAAAGAAAACAAAGTTTTTTATAATTTTACTGTTACTCTATATATATTTCAGCTTGTTAGGCCATCTTTTGGAGTAATCGTACTCCAGAAGATGGCCTAACAAGCTGAAATATATAACAGTAAAATTATAAAAAACTTTGTTTTCTTTAATTTTTTTTTAAACTTATTAAATAAGTGATTTGCGTAAAGTAACAAGAGATTGACATTATGTTATTTGAAACAACAAAACCTCAAAAATCGATTTTGTTTCAAATGATATTTTTAGCCTTTTTGTTGGCGGCAAAACAAATTTTTTGTTAGAAAATTCACTTTTTCGCGTTTTAAAAAGCTACAAGCTAAAAGTACTATATTATTTAATTAGGAGCTAAAGTGCTACTTTTTGTGTTGAGTCCATAGTTTGGCAGTTAACCTTAAGGGGGCCGACAGTTATAAACGAAACACAAAAAGTCACTTTAGCTCCGAATTAAATACACAATTTTTACGGTAAACGTTTAATTTTTTTATAAATATGAAATTAATACATTTAATTTTTTATAAATTTGATTTAAAAAGGTAAAATGAGGTAATAAATTTTCTGAAATTAATTTTTATTGATACATTAAAATGAACTGAAATGAATGGTCTTTTGAACACACTCATAATCTCTTGTTATGTTACTTTACTGCTGCCGTAAAAATATGAAATTTACTTTACTGCCGCCGTAAAAATATTAAAAATTACTTTACTGCTGCCGTAAAAATATGAAAGTTACTTCACTGCCTCCGTAAAATAAAAATAAAAATGGCGTTACTTTACAGCCACTAGCGAATTTTTTGAATTTTTTGATTTGTAAGTTTAAGTTTATTTTAATCTATTATTTTTTTTAATTTAAAATCTGTTGAAAAATTTTGGATGTTTTTTAACCGACTTCCAAAAAGAAAAAGGTTCTGTGTTTCACTGTAGGGTTTTTTTTATGTATGTACACCGATTTCTTAAAAACGGGTCGTTCAATTTGGATGATTTAAATTGTGTTCTATTTGGGTTTATTCACAGAGGGTCCCATAATTTTTTTTATGATGTGAAAAATACCGTTATTCAGAAAATTGGAAAAAACCATATTTTTTATGCATTTTCGTTGATTTCGTCAAAACATATTATTATGTTTGGGTGTTGTGGGCAGTATTATATTGCTATACTTGTCGAGGTTATCGTAAATAATTTTCTATGACGGGTAATGTGTATGCCATTTGTACAAAAAATCATAAAACCATGATTAATAGATTGTCACTGATGAAAGTTTTTCCGGTATTTAAAGTTATTACTTTTAAAACGCTTTCTAGCCGACATTTGCTTTATGACTTCACTAAAAATAAAAAAATTAAAAAACCGTTTTGAAAAGAAATAGAACCGACTTCAGAAAAAACAAAAGAGGCACAAACAAGTGAAAAATAACTCAATTATGGCTTTTATAGGCAAAAATACGTTACATTTTGATTAATTTAATTTAATTATGCTTTACTATTGACAAAAAAATTACGCTATTAAAAAAGTTACTATATTAAAATAGTTACTTTTTAACAGACTTCAAAAAAGCAGGAGGTTCTGTGTTTCACTGTAGGTTTTTTTATATGTAGTACACCGATTTCTCAAAAACGGCTCGTTCGATTTAGATGATTTAAATTTTATTCTATTTGAGTTCATTCCCAGAGGCTCCCATAATTGTTTCTTTGATGTGAAAAATACCGTTATTCAGAAAATTAGAAAAAACCATATTTTTAATGCATTTTCGCTGATTTCGTCAAAACATATTAATCTGTTTGGATATTTTGGGCAGTATTATATTGCTATACTTCTCAAGGTTATCGTAAATAATTTTCTATCACGGGAAATATGTATGCCGTTTGTGCAAAAAATCGCAAAACCATAATTAATAGATTGTCACTGATGGAAGTTTTTCCAGCATTTGAAGTTATTACTTTTAAAACGCTTTCTAGCCGACATTTGCTTTATGACTACACTAAAAATAAAAAAATAAAAAAACTTTAAAAAAAAAAATAGAACCGACTTCAGAAAAAACAAAAGAGGCACAAAAAAGTGAGAAATAACTCAATTGTTGCTTTTAGAAACAAAAATACGTTACATTTTGATTAATTTAATTTAATTATACCATACTATAGACAAAAAAATTACGCTATTATACAAAGTTACTATATTAAAATAGTTACTTTTTATTATAATTATTATAGTTATTATAGTTGTTATAATAGTTATTATATTTTAAAAGTTATTTGTAGTACAAAACTGTTCGAAGTCGGTGCCACATTGACGAAAAACCGACTAATATGTCTCGGGCTTGGCACCGATTTCCAACAGTTTTGTACTACAGATAACTTTTAAAATATAATAACTATTATAACAACTATAATAACTATAATAATTATAATAAAAAGTAACTATTTTAATATAGTAACTTTGTATCATAGCGTAATTTTTTTGTCTATAGTCAGGTATAATTAAATTAAATTAATCAAAATGTAACGTATTTTTGTTTCTAAAAGCAACAATTGAGTTATTTTTCACTTTTTTGTGCCTCTTTTGTTTTTTCTGAAGTCGGTTCTATTTTTTTTAGTAAATTTTGATTAACTTTCGTAGAAAATGTTTTTTTAAATAATTTTGTATATATTTTGAAACTGTTAAATTTATGGTAATTTTTAATTTTTTTTGGGGAGTTTTAAAATTATTTGTTTGAATATTTATTTTTCAAATTTATATATTATTGTTTTTGAAAATTTTGAAATATCTTAATTTTCTTTGTAAATTTTGAGCTTTTAAATATTTAATTTAAATATTGGAAGTATTTTTTTCATATCGAAACTTTTTTTAGTTTTAAACTTTAAATTTTGTTTTCTCCATATGTAATTTGATTAAAATTTTGAAACTTCAATTTTCTTTTTAATTTTGTTAGATTTTCTATTTTTGAATTTAAAAAAAAAATTGTTTTCAAATTCTGAAATTTTTTGTATTTATTAATTTTTGATTTCTTTTACTAACTCCAACTCCATCCATAGTTCTTATTCAAGTTCAAAGTTAGAGTAAGTGTATTTTAGTAAATTTTTTTCTAGAATCTCAGAATTTTATTCAGTTTTTGAATTGTTTTGAATTTTGTTCTGGATTTTTAATTTAATTTTAATTTTTTTTGGAATTTCCCAAGATTTTTGTAAACTTTTTAGTTTGAACTTTTTGAAATTGTTTTTTCTTATTTTAGTTTTTTCTAAGTTTTAAAATGTTTGATAGAAAGTAACAGCCCAACCACTGCCAAACTCCAGCTACTGCGTCCAACTACCAGTGACCAATCTCCAACTCAAGTTTGTTTTATTTTTGTTTTGGTAATTTGTTTTCAAAAGTTTTTTTTCTTCTTAGGTATTGTTTTTCTAAATTATTCAACAAATCGACCTAGTTTGATGTTTTAGTTTATAAATGTTTAAGTTTTTGTTTTTGTCTGCAGTTCATTCTAGTTTTGTTTCGTTTTGTTTCTCTCTTCCGCTCCCCAAATTGTTTTTTTTTGACTAATTCGTTGCGGTCGACAAATTCTCAGTCATTATTATTTTTTTTTTGAATAAAATGTGTTGTGCTATAGGGTTTACAATTAGTGTCATAACAACACATAAATACCTTTTAAGACCTAGGTCTAGACCTAGGTCCCGCAACAACTGGCGTTCTAAGGTCATGATGAACACTTTTTTTAAACCTCTGCGGGTTGAAGTCACCTGAGTCTGAGGATTCCGGCAAACTATTCCATTTGTATGCAGTTCGGAGAAAGAAGTCTTTCTGCGATCTGCCAGTATGACAGTGTGGGATCTCGACCGTTTGACTGGTTGTGGTAGCCGATTGTCGAGTGGAACGGGGGTAAGAATAAGTTTGGGGCATGATGCTGCTGATTTCATCTGAGCACTGTTGATGACGATATTTGTAAAAGACAACGAGGTCAGCATCAGTGCGACGATGTTGTAGGCAATCAAGTTTTGATGTCAAAGCTCGATCACCCACAATTCGTATAGCCCGCTTCTGAACAGAGTCCAAGAGGGCCAAGATGGAAACAGAGGCAGCACCCCAAACTTGACAACAGTACTCCATACAAGGACGAATATAGGACTTATAAACATGGAGCAATTGGTATGGAGTGAAAATTTTTTTGCATCTATTTAGGAGGCCGAGTTTTTTAGACGCGCTTTTTGCCATCGCCATTACATGATCGTTCCAGAGTAGGTCATTTGAAACTGTGACACCCAATAAACGAATGCTTTTACATTTACCTATTGGTTCATTACACATACTGAATAAAATATCTTTGGGGAACTCGGTCTTTGATCTGGAAACAATCAACAGCTGTGTTTTGGTAGAGTTGAAATAGACCAGGTTTTGGTCACCCCAATCGGCGACATTTTTTAGGTCTTTATTCACGTGGCTCCAACTATAGATAATTGATTATTCACTTCTCTGTTTTAATGCAAATGGCATATTATGTTTTTTTAGGGTTCCGTACTTTAAAAAAGTAAAAACGGTACCCTATTAGTGAGACTTCGGTGTCCGTCCGAATTTCTACATAATCAATTTACTCACAAACTATAAGTGCTATCAACTTGAAATTTTCTACAGTTTTTAAACGTGTTTTTCCACGCCTACTGATAACAAAAAAATTCAAATATTTGTTTTAATCTATATTTTATGAACATAGATAAGGAGATAGTAAAACAAAAGTTTTTTGTAAGGAATCGAGTTTGGTCTAGAAAAATCGAGAAAGTTCAAAATATCTCAAAAAAAAATTTCAATGATTTTTCGACTGCTTAGTTTTTTTGATATTGCCATAAACGGGTATTGTCTTTCCTGTCCCCCCCCTTTAACTTCGAACATTAGAAAAGAAAAAATTTGAAAAAATTCATGGTTATGGTCAATGTTGTAAAGATTGAATCAAAACTATAGTGGTCGGGTCATCATTTCAAATGTGATTCTGAGGGGGTTGAGAGTGGAAATATTGAAGAAAAATTATTTATGACCTTGTTGAGTGGGGTGTCATATGAAAGGTGATTTTTTTTCTAGTCCAAGCCAATTTTTTTTGCAATTTTTAAAAGCGCAGTTTTTGAGTTATGTTAAAAAATGTGACAAAAATTTCCTGTCCCCCCCTCTTAACTTCGAACATTACAAAAGAAAAAATTTGAAAAAATTCATAATTATGGTCAATGTTGTAAAGATTGAATCAAAACTATAGCAGTCGGCTCATCATTTCAAATGTGATTCTGAGGGGGTTGAGAGTGGAAATATTGAAGAAAAATTATTTATGACCTTGTTGAGTGGGGTGTCATATGAAAGGTGATTTTTTTTCAAGTATAAATCAATTTTTTTTGCAATTTTCAAAAGCGAAGTTTTTGAGTTATGTTAAAAAATGTGACAAAAGTTTCCTGTCCCCCCCTCTTAACTTCGAACTTTACAAAAGAAAAAATTTGAAAAAATTCATGGTTATGGAAAATGTTGTAAAGATTGAATGAAAACTAAAGCGGTCAGCTCATCATTTCAAATGTTATCTTGAGGGGGTTGAGGGTGGAAATTTTGAAAAAAAAATATTTTTGACCAAGTCGATTGGGGTGTCATATGAAAGATTGATTTTTTTCTAGTCCAAAACAATTTTTTATGTAATTTTAAAAAGCGCAGCTTTTGAGTTATGTAAAAAAATGTGAAAAAAATTTCCTGTCCCCCCCCCCTTAACTTCGAACATTACAAAAGAAAAAATTTGGAAAAATTCATGGTTATGGGAAATGTTGTAAAGATTGAATGAAAACTATAGCGGTTGGCTCATCATTTCTAATGTTATTTTGATGGGGTTGAGGGTGGAAATTTTGAAAAAAAATTATTTTTGACCTTGTTGAGTGGAGTATCATATGAAAGGTTGATTTTGTTCTAGTCCAAAACAATTTTTTATGTAATTTTCAAAAGCGCAGTTTTTGAGTTATATTAAAAAATGTGAAAAAAAATTCCTGTCCTCCCCCTTAACTTCGAACATTACAAAAGAAAAATATTTGAAAATATTCATGGTTATGGGCAATGTTGTAAAGATTGAATGAAAACTATAGCGGTTGGATCATCATTTCAAATGTTATTTTGAGGGGGTTGAGAGTGGAAATTTTGACAAAAAATAATTTTTGACCCCCACTCGGCATATGAAAGGTGAATTTTTTTCTAGTCCAAAACAATTTTTTTGTAGTTTTCGTTTTTTTCGGTTTTGATTCATTTGATTAAAATTCTAAAATTGTGTTTTGTGAAGGACTATTCACGTAAAATAATCGTAGAAGAGGATAAATTTTACTACGTTGTAGGAAATGTATATTATAGTAAATATTGAGTGAAACGAAGTAAAGAAATGAACAAACAAGATCAGATTAGATCAACACAGTTTAACAAGTCAGATGAACTAAACTTCAGGCGAAAGGCGTTAGGTTGAAAAATTATGCAATAACATACCAGATACCTGTTTGCTATTCGATAGATTATCATTTAATATGGTTGCATTGCAAATGTTCTCTGTGAAGTTGATCACTAATTACAAACATTTTTGAAATTTTTGAACTATTGAACTACTGTTGAACTAGAAAATTGTTACAGTCAAGTTAATCGAGGTTCACTTTGAGTTTAGCTCTGCTGGCAGTCATTGTGAATGTTCAACTAGCTGAAGTACAAATCCTGTTGGTATACTATACCGATCTCCCCAATGTTTAGTAGACAAATCACTCGACTGTGTTAACAATGCACTCATTGGAAATAATTTGACGACACTTTTTCTCCGTTTTTTCCGTTGGTTTCAATAAAAATCCTCAAAACTGGCTCTCAAACTATTTTCTACAAAAAAATTTACAAAGAAAAATTCATGAACCAACAACAGTTGAGGCTACCACAATTGATAATGTATTTTCCAATATAAATAATTTAGAAGCTGGCGTTATTGAAGCTTTCTTTAGCCACCATAAACAGCTTTGGGTAAGATTCAACCCAACTTGAAACTATACTTACAAAAACTGTTTTTTTCTCATATTATATACACGGAACCTTCAGCGAGCGAATTATATTCGCACTTGCCTGACTTTTTTTTTTTTGTTATTTAATGCACATTAAAAACAAAGCAACCAAAAAGGATTAATTTCTATTTGTCATCAAGGTTATTATGTTTCACTGATTCAATACTGTTATCTCAGCTGTAATAAAATATACACAGCGTCAAAACTGACGGCCTTCTGCACTGTTCAAATATCACCTTTTCTTTGCCCCCTGATAAGATAGAGCTAAATCACTTCAGGGAATATTTTATGTAAAACACAAGAAATCATATCATAGTTAATATAGTTTGGTGGAACTAATTTATTTATACACATTCCCTCCAAAAATAAATGAACTATTATCATTTTTTTTACATGATTTAACTAAGTTTAATGTATACATTTTTTTACTAATTATATTTATATTTTTATGAAATATATTTTTTATATTTGCTTATATTTTCAGAAAATAACCATCGCCATTTTATACAGTTTTAGTTTATGTTTATTTATTAAAAAAAATAAGTACACAGAGTGCGAACAACGGTATCAAATTCTAATTTTTTTTTTCACAGAATTTGTTCTTTTAATTGAAAAGTTATCAGCACATGAAATTTAAGGCAAATTATTTATTCCTTTACTATCAATACTGTAAGTATAATTTTAAGCTTTATTATTTTGAAAAAATGTGAACGCGAACCGGATTTTCAAATATCAAATTTTGGAAATTTTTTTGATTTAATTCCATTTATATCCAAAAACGGACTGAATTTTATTTAATTTGAACACGATCTGACTAAAATTGCGCAATGTGCTAGCATAAATAATATTTCATCCTTAGAAGTAAACGAAACAAAAAGTTGATTCATTGCAAGGCCGTCTTTTTCAACAAATTTTTAACCAAATGAAAAACTAGTTTCTGTTGAGGCTTTGAAGCATTTTTATAGAAAAACGATTGCAAGAGAAAAGATCTAATATTCCTGTTTCATTTTTTCTCATTTAAATATGTAACAGTTAAAAAAATTACAAAGGAAAAGTCATGTGATATGATATTTTTCTATTGCAATGTGCGTCGTCGTTTCATTATTTCTCTATTTACGTTTGATAACAAATTTTTCTATTGCAGTATGCAACGCCTCATTTAAATTATGTAGATTGTGATCTGTCAAATTGAAATTACGATAAGATACAACATATAGGTTGGTAGTTCAAGGATGGAATGTGCAGGATGAATTAACTAGGACCTAATCTCTGCTGATAATGCACCCGGTCTAGGTGTCACACAGAACCAAATTGCGAGCATAACAATTATTTTTTTTAATTAATCAGTTTCAATTAAGTTGACCAGTAGTGAGTAAATTTTTAGATATGGAGTGAATCTTGGATATTGAGTTGAATTGGAGCTACGTTAAGTGCTAGTTTTAAACTAAACAAAAAAACGCTTGTGTGCATTATAAAAATTGTTGAATGATAAATGCTCTTTTCGCCGTAATAAAAACATGACAGAATGTCAATTGTTGTATTATTAAATAGCTCATATAAAAATACCAATTATCACTGAATCAGAGAAAAAGTTTTGGTAAAATTTACATTAAATTTAAACTATTAAAAATACAAATGAAAACAAAATTTTTTTGTGAAATATTAAGTTGTTGTATTTATTGAAGCTATTGTTGGTGAAACAAAATAAAAGGGGTTGGGAAGTGAAATGTGAAGAACCATACCCATAAATGTTACTAGTTATGGTGAAATCAAGACATAGGGCGGGCACGAAGTGGTTCTTACATTTTGTGAGAAACATTCAAGTTACCGGTAACATCAACGAGCTTAAGTATAAAAGACATAATAAGGAACTACGTCCCAAATCGAGTTCGCAATAGCAAGCCACTACTCTGCTGAAGAGGTCAAACTACCATGCAGCACCAGATTCATTCTAGTGCAGTTAGATCTGGTTGGTTAGCGAATTTTAAACAACTACATGAGTAGAATTGACCAGGAAATTGTTGACAAGTGTCCCGCATGTGGGGCATGCCACATGATACAAACCACCTATTTAATTGTTAAGAAAACCGAACCGACCTGACGAAGAAATATTTGTAGTACCACCCAAGGGCAGTAGCAGAGTTACTGAATCTAGACACAATAATTCTGCAGCAAAAAGAACCTGCCCTTGATTCTGGGTGCGATGCAAATGCGCATCATGGAATTTTGGGCAGTTCTGATTACAACAGACGAGGAACTGACCTAGTTGAGATTCTTCATGTTACAGACCTAGCAATTCTATATAAGGGGAATGCTCTCACTTTTTCAAATGTAGATAGAGAGGAAGTAATTGACATCACCCTCATTAGCCTAGTTTTGACTAAAAGGGTTCGAAATTGGAGAGTATCGCAATATATTCTCACGTCAGACCACAATTGCATAAATTTTGACTTTATAGTCGATACGGTGTTGAAAAGACAGTTTTAGAGATCCCAAATCATACTAATTGGGACATGTCTAAACTACTTCTTACCCAAATGTTTCTTGACTTTGATCCGTCGTGATCAAGTGTACACAAGACAGTGAAAATGTTGCGAATTGGATTCAAGAGTGTATGGTCAAGGCTTTTGAAGAATCTTGTCCACTTAAAGTGTTCCATGATGAAGAAAATTCACCTTGGTGTGATAGAAAACTGAAAAGGCAGGATTCACAGTCAGGAAACTTTTAAAGAAAGCTAAGCAAACAAATAACACCGATGACTGGATCACTTATCGTGATAGTCGGAGGGAATATAAATACAGTATTCGGAGTGCTAGAGAGAGTGCCTGGAAGAAGTTTTGTGAATGAATTGAAAGTTATCCTGTGGCAGCTAGGCTTCACAAAGCACTCTCAAAAAACCCAAATACCAACCGGGCTTATTGCAGCTTATGCCAAATGGTAGGTATACGGAATCCGTGGAAGAAACAGCACCTCGTTTGCTTTGTACACATTTCCCAGCTAGCAGTTTCACTGCTGAGATGAAAGAACAACTAACTGCAACTCCAAATTAAGATGGTTGGCTCTTGGCTGAGAATGTGGTGAACAGTAGATCTCTGAGAGCCATTGATTCCTTTAACCCCTTTAAATCACCTGGTCCTGATGAAATTTATCCATGCATGCTACAGAGTATTGTGCACAGCGTCATTGAATCACTGTTGAATTTATATAAAGCATGTCTAGCATATGGCTATGTCCCAGAATCGTGTCGAAAAGGTAAAACCAGCTCCAAACTCAGGTAAAACCAGCTACAGTGAAGCCATGTCATTTCAGCCAATAAATCTCAACAGTCTTGTCCTCTACACTCTGGAAAGACTTGTTGATATATAAGGGACACCGCCTTACTACAGTTTCCACTAAGTAGCACTGGATGGCAAAGAATTCGCTTTAAATGTTTTTTTTAGATATAGAAGATGCTTTTGATAATACTACCTTCGAATCAATCAGGACTGCGGCATCGCTACATGGAATTAGGAGCACGATCTTAAATTGGATTGTGTCTGTTCAGCTGACGCATTGCCTTTGTTGAGATGGGTAATAATACTGTTTCAGTTCCAGTCAAACGAGGTTGTCCACAGGGTGGTGTTCTCTCACCTCTTCTGTAGACTGTGGTAATTGATATTCTTCTTAAGAGACTGAATCATGTGGAACCATATTCTCAGGGTTACGCTGATGAAATTGCCATACTGGCAATTGGGAAAGACCTTTCCACTCCGATGGATCTAATGCAAAATTCACTGTAGGTGATTGAAGAGTGATGTGGGGAGCAAGGACTTTTAGTTCATCCTTCCAAGCCACAGGTAGTCTTATTCACATATAAGAGAAAAGTGCCTGCAACACCAAGTCTGTAACTTTTCAGTATGCAGTTGAGCTACTCAGATGAGATTATGGTTCTAGGCATTATTATTTACAAAAGATTAAATTGGAATACACATTTAATAAAAAAAATTGATAAGGCTGTCATTTCTTTTTTGTAATGCCGTCGATCCTTCGGTCAGTATTAAGGTCTAAGTCCCAAAATTATATGTATACACTATTATGGATATACACAGCAATAATCAGACCAACACTAGTTTTTGCATGTGTTGTCTGGTGGCCAAAGACGGAGAAACAATACGCCCGTGCTACGTTAAATAAAATACAGAGAATTGGAAGTGTAATTATCAGTAGCTCTATGCGCACCACACCAACACTGTCGTTGGAGGTCATGTTAGGTCTGGCTCCTTTACATCTACATGTAGAGTACATGGCTAAGAAAGAGGGAAAACATTGTCGGTCATTGTCACGTACTTGATAGACTACGGACAGATTGCCCGGAAATAGATATGCATACTGACGTCATGAACAAAGTATATATATTTGAGAAGCCCGCTCAACCAATCATTCCTTCTAGAGAGGAATTTGAGGGATCTTGGTCCGGATGGTCCTCCAACGAGACCTATGTGTTCTATACAGATGGCTCACTGTTGAATGGAAATGCGGGAGCTGGCGTGTACCTGGAAACAAATAATGTCATAAGTAGCAAGAAATTTACACTTGGACGATTTTGCACAGTTCTGCAAGCAGAGGTGTATCCTATTAATGAATGCACGCATGCAAAAACTCATCTGCATCTGCTAGGGAAACAAATATGCGTCTGTTTCTTGTAACGGGCAACATAAAAGAACTTGCAAGGGCGGGAGCGGGCATGAAATTTTCAGGTCCCAAACCCACCTAAGAGTTATCCAAAACGTTTGCTTTGTCACTATTAAAGGCCGATGTCGATCCCAAGGTGACGGCCTTGTGGAATGCGTCATCAACAGGCAGGCAAAGTAAGATGTTTTTGAGCATTTCCGAAAAAAATTTTCAATTCAATTTTCAATTCAATTTTCAAAATTCAATTTTCTCTTAAGCATGAAAAAAGAAAACTCTCAGCACTGTGGTCGGTGTCCTTATAGGACACCTCTTTACCATGGGACTTAGTGAAAGTGCCGTGTGTGAATGTTGTCTTGAAGAGGAGGAGGACTCTGAGCACTTTTTGTGTGAATGCCCAGCCTTTTCTGATGTCAGAGCTAGGATTTTTGGCTTTGACACCATAGAGGCTGGCAGTTGGCATAGTTGTTATGAGACCAAACTCGGACACGGTGCTATGGACCGTAGAGTCTGCGTGCCAGGACAAGTTCTGTCTCGTACAACCGGTCCAACCCTTTCTAATCTAATCTAATCTAGGAATATTGTTTGCTGTATTGTTTTCCTGTTGTTGTTGAATTTTTAAAAAACAAAAATAATAAAAAAATTGCGTCAACACCATCAACACGTATATATGTGTTGTGACACATAGTGTAATTCCTTTTACAACACACATTTTAATTTAAGAAAATTATCTTTTTTCAAAACTAACTTGAACAAATTATAACTATATTCTAGTTATTTTTAAACTTTGGGCGTTCCATTGGTGATCTACTTATCATTTGGCGTGTGCAGCTAGTTTGTTCCAAAGAGGGGTATGTATTGTAAAAACGCTGCTGAATTAGATTTACGGTATTCAAAGATATTATAAAAGAAGCATTTTGTTGTAAATAACAGTTAAATTAAACAATTTAACAAAAAATATAAAAAAAGACCGATGATAATGATAGTTTTGCTAGTTAGGTCTAATCATAATATCTTTTTTTAACTACTAACTTGACAAATCGTCATTATTTACTCGAATGCCCCAATGAGAAGTAATTTTTCTCAAGCTAGGTCAATAATAATAACAAACAATTACCTAGGTCAATAATGACAAATTTTCTTTTATTTTTGATTGAAATGAATA
This sequence comes from Diogma glabrata, assembly GCA_963693315.1. Lineage (NCBI taxonomy): Eukaryota > Metazoa > Arthropoda > Insecta > Diptera > Cylindrotomidae > Diogma > Diogma glabrata. The sequence goes on from CAVNZG010000676.1 coordinate 28,470, forward strand.
AAAAAACACAAATAAATAGTAATTGCATTGCTTTTTTTCGTTTTATTTGTATGAAACTAAACTTCCAGGCTACTTGTTATTTTAAGATATTTAAAAAATGAAATGGAAAATGACTAATATAAATATCTAATGAAAGTAAATATGATAATTAGTGTTAGGAGTTAAAAAAATTCTATATATACCTCGGTTGAGAAGACTAATATTGACCTCGAACATTATGTCCCTCGGCGCTACGCGCCTCAGGATCTAAAAGTTCTCGGTCAATAATAGCCTACTTCTCAACCTTGTTATATAATGTACTATTAAAAACCGTTTGGCCAATTCTAACAGACTCAATATAACAAAATTTCCTAATTTTAAGGTATTCTGTGTCCAAAAATAGAAAGAGATGACTGACTAGAACGATAAATATTGGTTTCTTGTAACGTAGTTAAATAAAATAGGTAAACTGATTTGCGAACCCAGAAATCATAATCTGTATTAATGTTTAATGTATGAATTCATAATATAATTTTATTTTACATTGAAAATTAATATCATATTATCTCTAGAATTTTTAGAATTCTAGGGAAACAAATTTCTCTTCTTGAGAAAAAGAGAACGTCGAGAAAAGTGTATCGCTCACCCAAATCCATATAAGCTTATGATGTTGGTAGTCTTTTGGCAATTGTTTGAAAGCCTAAGGATTTTTCTGATTTAATTAATATTCAGAAATTTGTTTCGAATATACACAACTATTTCTATAACTCTCCTTAAACTATAACCCAATATCATTAGATAACCCAGCGTTGAGAGCCAGTGTTCTTCAAGATCTTGGCAATTTCATATAACCAAACTTGCTCTTGTTCAAAATATTTGTTTCATAAAATAATTCCAAGCACAATTAACCAAAATTGTAGAATAATTTTATCTCACGTAGCATCAGTTTATACATTTTTTTTTGTGTTCTTAAATCAAACATTATTATTATCTCACTGCATTTAGACTTAGCTTATAATCCTAAGATTATTATAAAGATAACTAAATAAATCAATGTAATAAAACAAATAATATAATAACAAGAAAATAAAACTAATTTTGAACATTCGATTGTGATTATATCGCATCTTAGGTACATAAAGAACAAATCATTATAACCAGAACTAATAAAAAAAATGCTAAATGCAATAAAAAAATACATATTCAACAGGCAAAAACGCAGCGGGATATAACGCTATGATGGAATTGCGTGAATATATTTATTGATAATTGCCAGTTGGCTTAATAAAGATTATTAAATGAAATAAAATATGCGAGTGAAAACAATGATAACAGTATTAGTTGTTTATATTTTGAGTTAATAATATTTAAAGGCCTTGAAGATGTTAAAGTTGTTCTTAGGCGCTCTATCTCAATATTTTTTAACTTTTGGTTCGCTCCACAACGACAATCTCATCTCCTTACTACAAGAAACATAAAGACTACACTACAACTTATATAATTAAACTTAAGGATATAACATAAAATGATAATTCACTTTAACAATGGATAGCTCAATAAATCCGAAATGTTTTATTTCTGTTTACACGAAATAGTTAGATACTAGAGTTAATCACTAAAACGATATCAAATATCATTGTTGTGTAATAAATGTCACTTAACGCCACGTGATCACATTTCCTTCCTGAAAACTAAAAATTATAAAAGAAATTTTATTTTTTAAATTTGCGAAACATCAAAATGAAAAATCCTTTTATTGTTATTTCATCTCCGTTTCATATTTGTCGTGGACCTTGATTAATATTTTTGGTTATTTTACAGTAAAGGGCTGATAATATATCTAATTCATAATTTGGCTCCAAGATATGTCCGTTGCTATGCACAACCTGTTGAGTTTTAACCTCATGGAACATTTTTTGATATAGTTTGGAAATTAAACAATACTTGACATATCTTAGTTTTTTACCATGTGCTATAATAGTCACACTAAAATGAATAGTTATTTATAAAACTTGTTGCCAAAAATTACATTTACAAAACTAAAGCCAGATAATTGTAATTGCTGTTTAAAATCTTGCAAAAAATATTTAAGTTAATAGAAGACAACAATTCGTTTAACTGTATCTTTGAAAACTCATGCAATGTATTACTTCAACTAAAGACACGATCCATTCAATTATTGTGCCAATGTTTATGTTTACAATTCACCCTAAAAAATAATCAATGTGATGACTTTGTTTTGTATAAAAAATTATCCATAAATTCAAAATAAACAAAAATAAGATGTTACATAATAAAATCATTTTATATGATTTGAATCGTCACTGCTTTGTTTTCTTCCCGATCCCTCCTGTAAAAAACAATTTGTATAAGTTTTAAGTGATTATTAGGATTACAAATAACGTTAATATATTAAGTTTTAAAGCAAATTTGTTAAGAAATGTTGTCTTATTATTTTAAGATTTAATTTTAGTTTCTAGTTTTCAATTTCACTTTGATTTTTTGACATTTGATAATTCCTAGTTTGCTGCATAGGATTTCTTTTCCACCACACCGTATTTTCGTTGATTCATTTTCAAATGTTGCGTTTTGTTTTTCATTTTAATACTTACCTACCCGGCTCAGCTTTTTTCAGACTCAGTTTGCTCTTTTACTCCACCATATAAATCTTTTTACAATAAATCAACAACGTGATTGCATCTCTTAATTTCTAAATTATAGAAAAAAAACCACCCACCATAAGTAATTATGTTTTCGATGAAGTAAGTGTTCACCCTAAAAATGTGTGGTTATTTATGTTTATTTCTATGTATGGATTAAATAAAAATAGTCACTCGTTTACGAACTAGTAAATTTTTGATTTCAATACAAAACAAAAAGAAAAATTATTCGTTTCCGTATCAAATCACTTTAACTTTAACCACCACGTGTCAAATCATAGGAGGAACCAATGATATTTCCGTTACCAACTTCCACCATAACCATACAAATATAAATTCTCTTAAAATCTTGATGACACCAGTTTTGTGTATAATAAAGGAATAAATTTCTTTTGATTTATGTCTTGATAGGCTGCAAAAATTTTGTCGATTAATATTGCTTTTAAGGAATTATTGACTTTTAGAGATAGATATTTTTGATTAAAAACACAACCTACCGAAATGGCATATAAATCATTTCGTTTGCCCTTTATGCAATATTGATATAGGAAGTGATAATTTCTTAAAATTTTAAACCTGAAGTTAACCCAGGCCGGACAAATTTATCTATAACAACCCAAATCGAAATTTCCTACTCTCTAAAATCTACAGATTCTACTTTTTAGAATTTGGAGTATTTAAATATAACTTATTTTCAATACAAAAATAACTTCTACATCGGACCTCTAATAGCGAGTTGCTGGAAAAAATCCCAATTGAGTTGTTAAATAGGTGCTACAAATTTAACATACAAATCTTGTTTTAGTCCTAAAAAAACTAAAAAAAAGATTAGGTCCTACTAATTCTACTTTATATATATAGAATATTTAGGTTCTAGTATTTTGATACTAATTAGTCATAAAATGTTGTAATATTAGATAAGCAAAGGTAACGCAGCAATGACCGAGTACAAACAACCATGACTGGACCATTAACATAATTTGACTGGATGATAACTTCGTACAATAAACGGCTGCCATTCGTGGGTCAGAGAAAAATACCAGCAATGACCCATACAGGGTTGTACAGATTGCCCCAAAATGCACCAGAAACTAGTATTGCAGCAATGACCGGCAACCATGATTGGCAACAGTTCTGGCAACCATGACTGCGCCTTTAAAATAAATATAGTAAATATAGTATAATATTTTCAAATTTAAATAAATTAATTACAAAATAATTGAAATAAAATAAAGTCTAATAAAAAAAAAATTAAAACGTATATCATTATTATCATAGTCTTTCAGCCGAGAAGCGGTAACTAAACTAGGTGAAATTTTTCAAACTATCTAAAATGGATATAATTACTCTAATGAATTTTAATCGAATGACATGGTGGGGGGGGGGGGGGGGGGTTAAATTCAAATATGTACATTTTTAAGGAATACTGAAGCCCTAACATATGATATCGTACTTGATTCAATCAAAAAATGTATTTTCTCATATCGTAGCACAGTAAAACAAGCAAAAACAGCTTTAATATTAATTGTTAAACCCGTCGTATTGTGTGGATAGGATAGTTTTATACGCATTTATTTCAAATTTCAGGTCCATAAAATTTTCAGTTGACGATGTAATGGGACGCACGGGAAAACGCGTTTTACTCTCACCAATATGGTTGGTTATAAAAACCGGAACCCTAGAAAAGTTCGGTGAAGTTCGAATATAACTCGCTCACCGAAGGTTCATCGTATATAATATAAAAATGAAGATCGATAGATAGAAAGAAGTGGACAGGTTGCACGAGGCGGAACTTGTCACGTAGACTCTTCGGTCCATAGCGCCGTGTCCAAGTTTGGTCTCATAACAACTATTCCACAAACCTTTCTGTCTGGTAAACGAAATCCAAGACCGACTGTATTGGCGACAGTTTTATGGTGCTGGCCTTTACAGTATCAGAACCAAAACTCCTAGCTCTGACATTAGAGAAAGCCGGGCGGGCATACACACAGAAAGTGCTCAGAGTCCTCCTCCTCTTCAAGATAATATCCACAGAGAGGACAATTTATAAGTCCCATCTAAAAAGATGTTTATTTAAATGTCCATGTCCTATTAGGACTGTTAGGACACCGATCACAGAGCTGAGAGTTTTCCTCTTCAAGTTTAAAAGAAAATTAACATTTTTATCTGAAATGTTAGAAATAATCTTACTTTGTCTGGCTGTTGATGCCGTATTCCACAGAGCATTGATCTTATAAGGTCCGCATCATCCTTTAATAATGACAAGGCAAACTTTTTGGATAACCCTTAGGCGGGTTCTGGCCTAGAAAATTTCTTGGCCACTCCCTTGCAAGTTCATTAGCTTTTACGTTACCCGGAATGCCACTATGACCTGGAACCCAACGCAGCGTGATGTTGTTGAGTTGCGCTATCCTACAGAGGTTTTTCTACACTCATTGAAGAGTTTAGAAGTAGTCTCCGGACTTACAAGTACTTTAATAGCTGTTTGGCTATCCGAACAAATGCAAATTTGTTTACCCTGCAGACGCAAACGTATTGTTACGTGTGTGCGTTCATTGAAAGCATACACCTCCGCTTGGAGGACTGTATAAAAACGTCCAAGCGAGAATTTATTGCTACTTATTGCTCATTTAATTCCAAGTATAACCTAGCTCCTGCATTCAACAGTGGGCCATCCGTATAAAAGACAAAGATCTCGCCGGAGGACCAGTCGAACCAAGATTCCTCACATTTCTCTCTAGAAGAGATGATCAGATCAGCGGGCTTCTCGTAGTTATAAACTTTGGTCATGACGCCACTCTGCCACTCTATTTCAGGATAAACTGTCCGTAATCTGTCATGAATGTGACCATGACCGCATGCTTTCCCTCTGTTTACCCACGTTCCTGCCACATGTAGTCTGAAGACAGACTTTTTAGCCATGTATTTCACATGTAGATGTGAGCCAGACCCAACATGGCATCCAACGACAGTGCTGGTGTGGTGCGCATTGAGCCACTGATACCTACGCATGCCATTCTCTGGATTTTATTTAACTTAGCACGGATGTATTGTTTATCCGTCTTTGGCCACCTTCAGACAACACATGCAAAAGTAAATGTTGGTCTGATTATAGCTGTGAAGATCCATAAGATGATTTTTTGACTAAGACCCCAATTACTTCCAAAGGATCGGCGGCATTGCCAAAAGTCAATGACAGCCTTATCAATTTTTGTTGTTAAATGACTATTCCAATTCAACCTATTGTCGAGAATAATGCCTAAAAACTTAACCTCATCTGAGAAGCTTAATATAGTAGCTGCATACTGAAAAGATACAGACTTGGTGTCGCAGGCACTTTTTTTCTTTATGGTAAATAAGACTACCTGTGATTTGGTAAGATGGACTGAAAGTGCTTGCTCCTCACACCACTCTTCAACCAACTTCAGTGAATTTTGCATCAGATCACCAGATGCACCAGAGTGCAAAGGTCTTTCCCTATGGCCAGTATGGCAATATCGTCAGCGTAACCCATGAGAACAGGGTCTCAATTGATTCAGTCTATTAAGAAGACTATCAACTACCAAGCTCCACAGAGAACACCACCCTGTGGACAACCTCGTTTGACAGAAACTGAAACATTTGCATTACCTATTTCCACAAAGGCAATGTGCAACTCAACATAGGCACAATCCAGTTAGAGATCGTGTGATTGATGCCATGTTGTGATGCTATATAAATAGTTTTTATTAATTGTTTTTCAAGCTGGGTTGAATTTTTCTTATAGCTGTTTATGGTAGTTAAAAGAGATTCAATAACAATAATTCAACTTCTAAATCATGTATTTTTTTTTATTAAAGGTTTTGTGTAGTAGGAATAACAACCCGAACAGATATTAGTTAGGGAAAACCTGAATACAGTCAGGGCGTGATCAGGGCCTGGTCAGTCCTACAAGGGCAATCCCTATTAGGGCAATCTGATGTGGGCCTGTTCCGGGCCTGATTTAGAATACCCTTTTAGGATTAACCTTATTTGAATATATCCGGCCCTGAACAGGTTTTTCGTATTTGACCCCTAGCTGAAATTTAAATGGGTTAAAATTCACTAGAGTATTATCCATTTTAGAAATATATAGCTAAAATCGTTTCATGTATATTTTAGTTGTAGCTTCTCAGCTGGACGACTATAATAATAATCATTAAGGTGGTATGTATGTTTTAATTTTTTCCATTGTAATGTTTTTATTTTAATTTAATTAATTTATGTATATAATATATAAATATATATCAGGATCTGGTCAGGATATCTCAATCTGGGCCTGATCCGATTATCCCAATCAGGATCTGATCCGGTAATCCCAATCAGGACCTGATAGGGCAAAAGCGTTACACTCATGATCAGGGCCCAATCAGGCAGCCCTACCAATGCCTGATCCGGGTTAGGGCAAACCTGATCAGGGTCTTACTTGAGCCCTAACAAATTTCTGCTCGGGAATATGTGTCACAACAATACATAGAAATCTTTTAACACCAAGGTCCCACAACAACATACGTTCTAAGGTGTTGATGGACGCAAATTTGTTTTTTTTATAGTTTTTTTTATAGAAGGAATAACTAAACAATACATACTATGACATATAAAATATGACATAGGTCAATAGAAAAATAGGGTAGAAAAAATAAAAATAAAGTAAAAGGTAAACAGCAAATTTGCATCAACAATTTTCAGCAACAAAACTAAAATGTGGTTTCCAAAAATCCAGCTAGAGGCGTAGGCCTGGACCATGCGACGCACTTCTTCCCCAATGATTAAAGCCTACACATAGAGTTATATGAAGGGTTGATTCTTTGAGTAAGCAATAACCTGGCATCATCAAAAAATACTCTATAGCTAAGATTGAGGGTGCTACCGTTGACTGAATAGAGTTCATCCGCCAGCACCCCTAAGATATCACCTTGGCTAGTGAAATCTCACCGCTATTGTCAGTAGTATAAGATATCTCACGTTAGCTCGTTTGTCAATAGCAGGGACTGGAGTACGCGGGGTTGTCACACCCGTAGATCAAAAATAAAAAAATTTATAAATAAACAATGCGGGTTGGAAAAGATATAATCAATTGTTATAGCTTCAACTGTTGTTGGTTAATGAATTTTTGAAGGTAAACGTGTTTATAGAAAGCATTTGGATAACAATATGTGTATTGAGGATATTTGTTGAAATAAACATTAAACTCACATATCACAATTGTTGGAGCAAAAGTATCGTCAAATTGTTGTCAACTAGGGCATGGTTAAGCAAATCAATTGATGTTTCTACTGAACATTTGGGACACAGTTTTTGAACTCTATGTTTTTATTAATTTTTCGTTAAATTTAATTAAAAAATATAAAATATACAATTGCTGCAAAAGTAGCTGAATTTACCTCTTTTGAGATTATTATGGATGAAAATTTTTCACATTTTTGAACATAGGTCGTAATACGAAAACTGTGCAGTGGAAAAATACAAAAAATATTTTGTGTTGGTCTAGGAAAAAATCGCCACTCGTCAAAGTCAAAAATACTTTTTTTTCAAAATATCTACTTTCAAACGTAACATTTAAAATAACATTTGGAGCCGACTATGGCTCATCATCTGCTATGATTTTCATTTACATTTACGTTTTTGAAAATAAGTCGAAATCTGTGCATAGTCGAAAAATACAAAAAATATTAGTTAGGACTAGAAAAAAAAATCACCTTTGGGGTCGAAGTTGTCAAAGTCAAAAATCATTTTTTTTTTAATATCTACTCTTAACCCTCTCCAAATAACAGTTCGTGCCGACCGATTTAAAGTCATCATTTTCAATTTTTACAATATTTCCTATAATCTTGAAGTCTTTAAAATTTTTTCTTTTGTAATGTTCGAAGCTATGGGGAGGTGGGGCCGAAAAAAATAACAAACGTTCTTGGTGATGACTCAAAAACTAAGCAGTCGATAATGCATTGTAATTTTTTTCAAATATTTCCATAATTTTTTCTAAATCAAACTCAATTCCTTTAATTTTACTATCTCCTTATCCTACATGCAAATTTGCCGAAAATTTTATTTACCGGTAAACGGCAAAAAAATCATAATAAACCGGTTAATAGGTAAAAATCGGTAAACAAATAATTTGCTTTAAATTTATTTTATCATCTTCCGCGTTATGCAAATTTTTCTATTAAAAACGATCATTATTTGATAGGTTATGATTGTTTTAATCAAATTGTTTTGATTATATATTTCTATTATATATTATTTTTCAAATTTTAATCACAATTGCTTTTGTACTTCTCTCAAAAATCAAATCAAATTTTATTTTCTTATTTTTCAAGTTGAATTTAGTTGATTGGACTCGGAGGATTCTATTTGAAAACAAACAAAATAAATAAAATTATTTCTAAAATTTTTTGCTTTATTTTTATTTTAATTTAACCCAATGAAATTCTCTAAATTGTAATGACATCATTCAATTTGACCAATCACTTATCGATATGATAGCGATATTAGTTAATTATCAAATAATTATGAAATATTTAACTGATATCGCAGTAGGCCAGACGTATAATTCATAAAAAATATATAAAGAAATGAAAAACGGCAAAAAAATTTCTAAACAAATTCTCCTCGTTCGGTGATAACTTCTCATAATTTTTTGGAAAATTCTTCAAGCAAGTGGTATTGATAATATACTTGCTTTCAAAATTGTTTCGAATTATCACTGCCCTTGGGAAATTACTACTGATAAATTTCTTTTTGTTATTTTTTATGTCAGTGTATGTGTAATACAACACAAATAAATTGAACAAAGAAAACTTCATTATTTTTTTATGTTTTTTTATCAAAATATATATATAAAATAGAAATTTTTTCTTCTCAATTAAAACAATAAATATTTATTGTTTCAACTTAGAGGAAAAAAAAAACATTAAACACTAATGGTTTAAACTACAAATATTTATTTAAAAAAAAATAAAATTATTTGCAACAAATGGCATTTATAATAAAAATATTGGCGACGCTGATGCATAGGTTAACTCACAGTTCACCACAGGTTTGGAAACAAAATTTGAATGCAGCAAAAGCCCAATTATCCGGAATGCTCTGAGATTGAAGCATGCCGGATAATCGAAAATTCTGGATAATTGAATGTAAATGAAATTTTAGGAGGATTTCATGTTATCTATCTATCTATCTATCTATCTATCTATATAAATAAAAATGTAAATGTTCGTTTGTTCAAAATAGGTAATCTCCGAAAGTACTTGATCGAATCTTTTGAAATTCGGACACAACGTTACATTCAAATACAGGAAGGTTTATACATAGTTGCCTTATTCCTGCTTTTTTCTCAAATCACTCAACTTTATGGTCGATTATAACTTCATTCTCAATTTAATCGATTAGTTTCGTATAGTAATAGGCCCAAAGATTATTTTATCTAATTTGTAAACCAATAAGGTTGCAACGTGTTCTCCTTTCGGTAGGACTGTCCTTGGTAGGAGTAAAAATGTCCCCAGTTCTCATTTACTATAAAAACATTCTCCTTGAAGCAATCTGTAATACAATATTTTACACTGAACAAAATAGATCTTTTTGCTACATATATCTCCCAATAAACGGACCAGGAAAATAAAAAATCGTGATTTCGCACGTGAATCGCACCTTTACTTATATCAAAGTAACTGATTATTAAAATTTGTGTCGCAAGGTTGGTAGCAATATCAATTAATTTACATTGCTCTATAATATATGTGAATAGCTTTACTTTTACTATATCGCACGATCAGGTGGTGAACCATTGTTTAAGCAATTTTGGATTCAATCCACCGTCAAACATCTGTTTTTTTTAAAATAACTTTGTTACTAATTATCTGTTCTTAGTATTATAAATTAAATAACTGATCTGCATATTATTTGTGATTGTTATAAATTAAAGCATTTGGCACAGAAAACTTACCATTTTGAAGGAAATTTAAATATATAAAACAGTACTATGCATGAATAACTAACTAACAACTTGTGCTTATTGATTTTTATGAAAGTGCCAATGAATCAGATGGTAAGTTTAGCTGTATTTTTGAGTACTTAAAAACATTAAATTTAAGTGATTCGAGTGTAGCAGTACCATTGAATGCTGATAACATCAATACAAATTTGCATGCTATCATCCATCATAAATAAATAAAAGGATTACAGAAGTAATTGTCGTATGTGCAATCAAATATTCCGAAGCTAACGTTTGAACAAAAAACAATTTACGATCAACTAATGCAAAATGTTGATAACGGGGTTGGAGGAATCTTTTTCTTGGATGCGCCAGGAGGAACTGGCAAAACGTTTCTAAAACGATTCTTAAACGATTCTAGCAGTAATTCGATCGTAAAATAGCATAGCTTTAGCACTTGCGTCGTCCGGCATAGCTGCGACATTGCTACCAGATGGAAGAACTGCTCATTCCGCTTTGAAATCGCCATTAAACATGCAATTCATTGAAACGCCCACATGCAACATTTCCAAAGGATCGGGAATGGGAAAAGTATTGCAGAAATGTAAACTAATCATTTGGGAAGCATGCACAATGGCGCACAAAAAATCACTTGAAGCGCCTGATCGATCATTGCAAGATTTGCGTGGAAATACCAGACCATTTGGGAATGCATTAATATTGCTTGCAGGAGATTTCAGACAAACATTAGCTGTAGTTCTCCGATCAACACCAGCGGATGAAATAAATGCTTGCTTGAAATATTCTACTTTGTGGCGATACGTGAAAAGGTTAAAATTATCTACAAACATGCATGTTCTCCTCCAAAAAGATAAATCAGCTGAGATATCCTCATATTAATTGCTGAGAATTGGTGACGGAAAGGTGCCGGTTTATTTAACAACAGGACGAATTTTGCTGCCTCATAACTTCTGCGATTTAGTGTCGTCAAAAGAGGAATTAATTGAAAAAGTATTTCCTGATATTCAAATTAATCATAAGAATCACGATTGGCTGAGTGAAGGAATCATTCTTGCGGCCAAAAACAAAGACGTCAATGAACTTAACAATTTAATTCTGTCTAATATTCAAAGCGAGGAAGTCACATACAAGTCCGTAGACACTGTCATGGAAGCAGATGAAGCAGTTAGCTATCCAACAGAATTTTTAAATTCACTTGATCTACCAGGGATGCCACCACATGTACTACAATTAAAAATAGGCGTGCCAATCATCATGTTGCGTAATATCAATCAGCAAAAACTTTGCAATGGTACGCGACTCACAGTAAAAAAATTATTGAGCAACGTAGTAGAAGCAACAATCTTGAATGGACCTTTCAAAAGTGAAGATGTCCTCATTTCTCGCAAACCCATGATACCAACGGATATGCCATTTCAATTTAAAAGATTACAATTCCCAATTCGATTGGCATTTGCAATCACCATCAACAAAGCTCAGGGCCATACATTGGAAGAATCTGGTTTAGATCTAGATAACGATTGTTTCTCACATGGACAATTATATGTTGCGTGTTCTAGAGTTGGCAAACCAGGCAATCTCTATATCCACACAGTCAATGGATCAACAAAAAACATTGTATACCCTCAAGTATTATGAAATAAAACATATTAGAAAGGTGAGTGTTTTGTTTTCTTTATTTCTTATATTCAACCAAACTAAGCCACTGCAACGCGTGACCGGGTCCAGCTAGTTCGGCATATAAATATTTTATTAGGATTCTAGTCAAAATAGTTTCAAATAAAATACTAGAAACTTATTTTTGTATGTGTATTTCAAGTTGTGCAAATAATAATTTATACATTGATTGCAAATAATAATTTATACAAATACAAAAATAAGTAAATAAAAAGAATATTTTTAAATTTTTCTTGTGGAAGAGCAAAAAATTCAAAAATTTTAAAGTCCGGTTAACTGAATATTCGGTTAATTATATGTCGGATAATCGGGCTTTTACTATATATAATAAGCTTATAGAGATCAAATGCTTCAATTGATTGCTAACTATTGTTATAGATTTGTTATAAATTCCACCATAGTACTTGTCGATAATCTTTAGAACATTGAAACCTGTAGTATTCAATTGAAAATATTAATAAAATTTATAACGTTTTAACTAAATTTATGGGATTTTATTAAAGTGAGGAATTTTTGGTTATTGGGCAAACAATTAAACAATTATTATATATAATTGTTATAGAGTTCGCGTAGTTCTAATTATAAAAATTAAGTGCTCTGAAGACGCCCTTCACTTTGCCTATTGTCGCTCAAAAACTTTTCAGTTCATTACCTATAAATCTACATCTTTTGCTAAAACTTTCTCAAAATCAGTTCATTAAAGAAAACTGTAGTATCCCAATAGACAAAAATTCTATTGTACGAAGAGAAAAAGGAAAAAAAAATTAAATCCTGAAGTGACAAACCAAAAAATGGAATGCAAAACTGTTACAAATCATACTTTTGGTATATTTACCAAGTTTAATAAAAATCGATTATCAGGAACTGTTGTTATTGAATTTTTAAATAAACAGGAGCAATTGGGAACCCCCTCAACACTTCCTAATAACGTTCAAAAACTAATCAAATCTATGTCATTCGAATCTCCATTTTTTGTCGAAGTGTCAACAAAATTCTTTTTTTATTACTGCATTTAATACAATACCGACAATATGACAATTATAAACTGAGAAAACCCGCTTTGTTTCCGTATAAATACCTTTGATAGCTATTTTCGTAATAACTCACCATTAATAAGAATGCAATGCAACCATAATTCGAAATTCAACAACATCGTTTTCGCTTACTCTCACACAACTTAAATCAGAACTCAAAATTGTACTTTAAATATAACTATCTATATATTAAGCTTTAATTTTAGGTAGATTTCATAGAAAAGTCTACCTATTGCAATGTCCGTCATCTTGGGATTTCGAAAAAAGTTCGGTGCAAACGACTATATGTATATGATAAGCGGAGATGGAAAAACAAAAACAAATTATATATACACAATATACATATATATATATATAACGGTATGAGGTACAACGGAATTTAGCGGCACCCTCACGGTCGCATTTTTCGACCTAGACCAAAAATATTTGTAGAACGTGTTGCAGCAAACAATCTCTTGGATAAGTTCGATAACTGGCCATATCCGGGAACAGGTTAAGAGGCTAGAGCCTTAAAACTGTCAATAAAGCGTTATAACGGCCGTTTGGGGCAAAATATGTAAACAAAATATATAAATATTAATTATTTAAACATATTTCTATCATTTTTTGAAAAGCCTGACATCTGCAATAAAAGGTTCCTTAGCTATCTGCAATAAACTGTGTGACGTACAACGGCATAACCGAATTTATCAGCACTCTCACGGTAGCCATTTTTTACCTACACCAAAATATTCTCTTGGACAAGTTCGCGTACTGGCCATATAGGGGTACAATTTAAGCGGCTAGTGCCTAAAAAGTCGAATAATCTAGGGCGCTATAACTTCCGTTTGTATCATGATTTTTTAATAAAATTTATAAATATTGAATATTTGAACACATTTTCCCAAATGACAACCTTGGCGTTCCACTTTCTTGAAAAATCAGCTGTTTTAAAAATTTCCTAAACTTTGTTGTCCTAAATCTAGATGAAAATGACCAAGCTCAAAAATGAAAACTTTTGCACACGCTGCTACCAACATTAATCTATCCAAAACTTAAAAAACAAATTGTTTAAGTTCAGAGGTTGAGACCCTGGGGCTTTTGAAATGAAAACAAACGCAAAAGGCAATGCTTTAATCATTTTTGAGTTTATGTTATTTAAATTTATCTTAACTTTTAAGCAAATTTTTAAATACAGCCTCAACAAATTTCAGATTTCTAATACAAGCGGTTCCAGTTTTATAAGCAGTATAATGCACATACTGCAAGACAAATCTCAAGCCATTTAATGACATAGAAAAATTATCAAATTATCTTTTGTTTTTATTTTTTTCACTAAGTAAACCGTTTGAAAAAAGATTAAATAAGAACAAAAAATACAACAACAAAGATGATTTTAAATTAAAATTGTTTGATAATGTTTGATTATAAATTATGTGTGATGGTATACTTGTAGTTGTGTAGTTGTTCATCTGATCTTTGGTGGACGTTTATTTGATCTCTGATGGATTTAATATGTTATTAAATATAGTTTTAACCAAATTAAATAAAACTGTTCCGAAATTGCATTGATAAAGTTGTTTCGGATAATGTATTTAATTTGGTTTCATAATTTTTTTGAATTATTCTGTTTCTACTTAAATTTTTTATTTGAACTATTCCGTTACATCTAATTTTATTTGTACACAAAACTATCTGACCGAAAATAAGGCCTTACCTATAGTCCATTTCAAAACAAATATTAATAAGATCAGGTAACCCGTTTGAGAGCAAATCAACTTTAAACTTTGCGTGCCTCCTAGCTTTTGCCACCCTGTCTCAAAACTAGAGAAAAAATAACCAACATAAAAAACTAGTATTAATTTTGTTTATTATACAATCGATTACCAAAGTTTCAAGAAAATCGAAAAAAATCAGGCTCAAATTTTTTATTTTACTGTCGTCTCTATCCGATTTGCCATCTCTATTCGATTTGCCATCTAATATAATATCAAAACTAACATAAAATGTATATGCTAGGGTATAAAGAATATATAATATATTACAACATAACAATAAAATTTTTTGGCATGTTGTGATATTTAGTATTTATTGTAATAATATAAAACCATAACCGTGGCCTCAACTGCATTCAGACTAGTGCTGTTTTTGCTGCTTCTACCATCCAATGATCTGATTCGTAGTAAATGCATGCATAGCTTCGACCGTAGATCTGAACCAAAATGCATAAACATAGCAAAATATTTAGTTCGTAATGACACCAAATTTGTTAAACATAGAGTAGAAATATGGAGGGGCTGAAATCTCAAGCTATGAGATATCAAGACTTCGGTCTGGGTTAAGGATCTTGATATAATTTTCGGCAAAAAACTTTTATGAGGATTTGTTTTGGGCAGCAATGTTGATATACATAACTTTTTGTTAAAGTACATGTTTTTTATCTCTGTTTAGATATGTATTACAAAACTAACACGAAACATCAATACGTTGTTGAAAAATTATAACAGATCATATATTAACATAATTTAGTGAAAAGATTATACAATCAGCAAACTACTCAAAAACCTATCCATTTAGCGTTTCGAGAAAATATTTCAAAATCACAAATTCATATTTCTTTCAAAATTCCAAAAATATTGTAAAACAAAAAATTCAAACTTTTTTCAAACAAAATTCTAAAAATATTTCAAAAATTATTACAAAATCACAGACTAAAACTTTTTTCAAAAATTCAAAAAATATTGCAAAAATTATAACAAAATCAAAAATTGTATTTTTTTCTAAAATTATAAAAATTTTAATAAAATCTAAATTTTTGATTTTATTAAAATTTTAGAATTTTGAAAATGTTTCAAAATTCTAAAAATATTCCAAAAATTCTTACAAAATCAAAAATTGAAACTTTTTCAAAATTCCAAAATTATTTCAAAAGCTATAACAAATTCAAAAATGTCCATGTCCAATTTCATTTTCAATTAAATTTTCTGCAAACTATTCAAAAACCTTCCATATAGCGATTCGAGAAAATATCACAAAATCACAAATTCATACTTCTTTCAAAATTCTAAAAATATTGTAAAAATTATAGTAAAATCAAACTTATTTCAAAATTCTAAAAATATTCCAAAAATTATAACAAAATCAAAAATGAAACTTTTTTCAAAATTCCAAAAATTATAATAAAATCAAAAATTTAAAATTTTTCAAAACTCCAAAAATATTCCAAAAATTTTTACAAAATCAAAAATTAAAACTTTTTCCAAAATTCTAAAATTATTGCAAAAATTATTACAAAATCAAAAATACAAACATTTTTCAAAATTCCAAAAATATTTCAAAAACTATAACAAATTCAAAAATTTCCATGTCCCAATTTCATTTTCAATTACATTTACGTCATAAAAACAGCTACATTTTTTTTCTAAAAAATTGGCTAAAAAAATAAATGAAATCATTTTTTGACACACTTGACATTATTTTTTTGACAAACTTATAATGCCATAATTCTCTATAATAATAATAAATTTTCATGTCATTTTATTTTTTACATGACAACCTTTTTTTGACAAACTTATAAGGCAATAATCTAGATTTTGGTCTCACATACCAATCCCGACCATCAAGATTTCACCAAATTCAATGTTCTTACTCGTAATCACTTAAAATGAAAGTTTTTTAAGCAAAAAATATGCAAATCTCCTTGTTTTGACACACTTGATGATTTTTTTGACACACTTCCGGTACAGCTATCGAACACATCGTCCTTTCGGTTCTTTCCATTGAGTAAACCTATTTTAAGAAAAAAAAATTCTTCAAATCCGTCCAGCGGTTTTCTAGATTTCATAGGTTGTGACGGCCGGACGGCCGGCCGACAGACAGACATACATTTTTTTTTTGCTTTTTTAGAATAAGAAGGTCCTAAAACGTCGAGAAATGCCAAAAAAGTGGGGGTAAGAATTTCACTTTGAGCTCATGAATATAATACTTAGGTCTTTCAGACCGAAGTAATATAATAATGCCATTTACTTAACGTAAAAGTTTGAGTTTAATGTTTTATGTTCATTCATAAATTATTAAATTTAATAATTTAATAAAAAATATTTTTTTTTCAAACAACTTTTATTTAAAATACAAATATCAGAAATAAAAAAAATTAGATTTTATGTTCAAATATTTTATGTTCAACTCATTGTTTCTTAACTAAACCATTTATAAGCAGATATGTCTATTAGTGATACTGTTGATACTATCAGCGCACTATCCAAACATCCAACCACCCAGATACACATATTATTTATGCTTATTTAAAAAGCATGGTAAGTTTATGAGCTTATTGAATAAAACTACCATTTATGTGTTTTCAGAATGACAAAATAAATAATATAAACGTAGTTAAGTGTTATAAAAAATAAAGCATTTGTTTTAAAAAGAAAATTCTTCTCTGTCCAACTCTTTAAAATACAAAATAGGTATTTCTTTAAATATCACGGAATTAGGGACGCACTAACACGGAATTAGTTACATCATCAACTTTTTAGCACGGAATTAGAGACAATGCAGAGGTCATTTGAAGTATTAATAAATGCCATTAAACCAATTTTTAAAACTTTTTGATGCACAAAATCGTAAGCAAAACAGCTATATAATTATAATAAATCACTTTATATGTTATTTCTGTTGCCTCGAAAATTTTACATTCATCCTAAAATGAGACAAACCTTAACAACACGTAACATGGTACACTTACCTTATAACAAAATTTTGATAATTAAAAACAATTATAATAAAAATAACGAAGCCTATGTAAACAAATATCACAACAAACAAATAGTACGAACTAGAAAGTAGTAACTATATAATGTAATTGTTTTCAAAACAAATATATATCTCTAAATAAATAATGCATCTCTGTTTTACTTCTTGTCTCATCCATTGAATAAATATCTAAGGAAGAGTAACTAGACATTTTGAGTAAAGCATCTAATTTTTAGTATTGGTGAAGTTTGATAGTGTTTGCATTCTAGCTGGGTGGACCTATTTAAAATTTGCATATTTATATTTTCAAAACACATAAAAGAAAAAATAAATGTAACATATCAATTTAAAAGCCTAATATGTTTGAATAAAATATTTCCTTATAGGCTTTTCCAGGTTAAATTAAACCTTTTCCAAGTTTTGTTCAACACACAATTCCTATCAGCTGGATTCAACCGTTATATGCATTTGATCGATTTGTCTAACCTACCATCATACGTGCTGGAATCAACAATCGTGTATTTTATCGTGTAATTGGGCAGAGAAAGAGATGACTGGCTAATCCGACAGGGAAGAAGGAACGGGATCTACTACTAGCATGGGGTGAGTTCACATTTACTTATCTCTACTTATATGTTTTGTTCTGATTTTGAATGAATTATTTGAACGATATGAGTCTGCATAAAGTAAATGCTTTTTTTATATACTCTCTGTATTAAATAAATAAATTATGGGGTTCGTGACGGTCGTGGCTTCTTCGACCTGTAGGGCCGCCAGAGTCTCCTTTTTCACTTTCCTTTTGATTTCCGATCTGTTCGATAAACGATACACGCGTACAATCCAGGTAATTTGTACTGGACGACAGGTATAATCCCTCGTTCCCCCAAACTGAAGCAAGCTCCGGGTTTATAATCTCACTAGGTGCGCGGCCTGCCATTACGATTCCATTGTTTACCAATGGACCCAGTTCTCCTTTTTCCTCATCTCCTTCCTTTATAGTTGACATGGTATCTTCGGATATTCAAAGAGTCTGAATAATGAATATTTCATATTTAGTGTGCTAAACATATCTAACCAATTAATTAAAAAAAATGATAAGCACAATACCAAAACCGAAGTTGCATATCAACCGAATAAAAAACGAATGAAAAATATCCCAAATCCAGTTTGCATAAGATCGGTAGTTAAGAGTAATAGAAAATCTTAGATGTATACTGATTAAAAGGTATATAAGGTAAGCATGAGTCTCGTTTGGAAAGTAGTTTAAAACGTACTTGTTGAAAACATAATTTCCATAGACATCATTATATAAAATTGCATTTGAAATACTTCAATTCATTTCTTTAGCTAAACAAATACATTCGGCTTCCTTTTTCCCAAAACTTAAATGTTTAAACGTTTAAGATATACATTCGTTAATAGGATGTCAAATTATTTTGTTCCTAACTTAAATTTCTGTTCTTTTTTATGTTCTTGTTTATCGTGTCGTGTTCTTCGTTTGTCAAAAAAAAACAAATAAATATAAACGAAAACTATAATTAAAGTTTTGTTTTTTTCATTTCATCCTGTTTGTTGATAATTAAATGATTTTCTCATTTCTTTTTCTTTAAGCGACAAGAAACAAAATGAAAACAAAATCTTAATCTTAAGTTTAGATAAAAAATTCAAATATACATAAAAACGAATTTCATTGTTTTTATTTTTTTTTTATTTTTGCTTAAATCTTATGATTTTGGTATTTGTTTTGACGATCTTGTTCTGAAAAGAAAAGCAAGGGAAAAAAATTTTAAAAGAAAAAGTCAAATGATAGGCGCCAGCAAGATGATATGATTTAAAGTGAAGAAAAATTGTGATGAATTTACTGGTGAATTAATCACATGTTTCTATTTTATTTTATTTTTTGCTGTTGATCATTTCCTTTTTCCAAGAAAAGTGTGACTTATTTAATAATAAATGAAAAATAAAATTAAAATCTAACATAACAAAAAATATTATAAAAAACAAGATCACATCATTTGACGGTTTTGATAGAAGTTTTTAGTCTTGTTTTGATTTTTTACAATCAAAGGCAGCGCCGTCCAATTCATTTTTCTCAATTTACTTTATGTTTTAAGTAATTAATGTTTTTGATTTAAATTTAAATATTGTTTTTAGTTAGCGGAACGATCCTCTAACAGAGCAAGGACACACTTTGAACGTAATAAGAAGTAAAGTTACAACTATAATCATAAAGCATCACTTAATAGTAGCTGATTGATTCCTATTTAGACACATGTACAATTCACAAAACCTAAAAGATTTAGAAAAACTGTTAATAATATGAGTCTTTTTTATTCCTTTTTAATTACCAATCAGCTTTAATAATTTACCGTCAGTTAACTAAAGATGAAAACACTGCTTTCTCGTGAGTGAGCATTTGTTACGAAACACGTTAGCGTTCAGTGAGATTTTCACGAACGCAAAATGTTTTCATCTTGCGTAAGAAATGCAATTTTGTCTACGATATTAAATATATAACCTATATTTATTATAAATTATTAATTTAGAAATCGACAATATAACAAACAACGTATTCAAAATTCATATTTTATTTTTTCTTGGTTCCTTTCTCTTAAAATCGTAAAGTAAAAATTACATGAAAATACCATAGCAATAACAATTTGTTATTTAGCGAAAATGATTTTACACTACTGGAAAAAATTCATTTTCACAGGGGACAATCGGGGGGGCTATCGTAGAAAAATATTATTTTTCTATAATAGTAAATGTAAACGATATTATGTAATTATAAAGCATACAATTGGAAAACGCAAACATAACATTCAAAGTCAGTGGCGTAGCTAGGGGGGGGGGGGGCTTAGGGGGGGGGGGCGGTCCGCCCCGGGTGTCACCCGATTTGGGGTGACACCCGACCGTAAAAAACTTAAACAAACCATCCCAATGTTTTCAACGATAAATCACTTAGAAACCATTTTAACCAGGTTATCCATATAATCTTAATTTATAAATTGTGATAACTTATAAATGTGTCCTATAAAGGTGTTATTGGTTCAAAAAGAATCTTTTCTACTTTTTAAAACTTATGAGTTATTATGTGAAATAAAATTTTAACAATATTAATCGAATCAACATGATCAGCATTGAATACCATCTCTACAATTACTCAATAGCTTTGAATATTCCTATAGATACCGTATTGACTTATTTTTACGGTATATTATTTAGCATGCAAGAATGATTCTTTAATGACCAGGTCTGAAAACACATATGCTGAATAGGGTTTCTCATTTCCCGTAGAAATTCAAATCCCGGGAAGCCGGGACAAAATATATCCAATTCCCGGGATCCCGGGAAATCCCGGGAATCGCTAAAAGGCTAGATTTTTCTAATTGGGTGGTAGAAAAATGTGTAAAATTAAAACAGCACAAAAAATGCGCTATTGATTTTTATATTTGCATTATTTTTAATTAGAAAAACTTCAAAAATTAAATAAAAAGAATACATAAAAACAAAACAAAAATAAATTCATAATACTAATTTTTAAACAATTTTTCAAAAAACTAGGTTGTCAATGGCGCCATCACTCAATTTTGTCCGAATTTTCGTGACGAAACGTCCATTGAACCATCCATTGAACCATCCGTCCAAGAGAACCATTAAACATAAATTAAGAGAAATGAAGCGCAAGTTTTAGGTAGATTTCTCAGAAAAATCTACCTATTTTAAGTTTATTTTTTTATTTATTTAATTTTATAATTCATATACAATTAAGGTATAACCTTTTTTCAATTTTCTTGACTGTCAAGAAAATCTTCTTATGTACATTTTTTTTTTTAGATTTACAATTAATAAGAAATACAGCGTTTCAAAATGATTATACAAATAGATAGTTTCTTTCTTAAAGTTTAAGTATACAAGTGAGTATACAGATAAATAGTTTAATAATAGATAATTTAAGTGTGAGATTAATTCAAAATATAATTATTATTTTTTTTTTTTTTTTTTAATTTATTTACTTTTTTTTTTTTTTTTTTTCTTTTCATATATTTTTTGTTTTATTTTTTTTATTTTTTTTTTTTTTTTTTTTTTTTTTTTTTTTTAATTATTTTTCTTTATGAGGGAAGGAAAAATTTCCCATACCAATATAACAGATTTAATTTAGCTAGTATTTATTTTGAAGAGAAATATTCAAACGCCAATTTTCTAAACATAGGCAAAGATGAAATACTTTTCAAACTGAATTCCAACGAGTTCCAACTTTTAACTACATTTATAAAAAACGACGACTGTCTTGATTTCGTCCCACAATTCATGGGCAAGTTTATGTTTAATGTTCGCACTGATCGACTAAAATTTATTTTTTCGAATAAATAATTCGGTTTTTTGAATTTAATTAATTTAAATAGGAAAAGTACGGACATATACTCAATGTAATCACGAAGATTACAGTTAAGAATTTGTTTAGTATATATTGATATCGAATCGAATTTACGCTTGTTAAAAATATAGCGTGCACATGAGTTTAGAGCAGTGTTGAGTTTTTTCCAAGCTGCTTCAGAACATCCTGAGAATAACGGAGTACAGTAAATAATATGTGGAACAATGAGCGATCTTATTAATTTTAATTTAGCTTCACGAGGAGTAAAAGCAGCCGTTGTCCACAACCGACTTAGAGTTGCATAAATATTACTACAGATATGATCAACGTGATCATCCCAACTTAAGAAGTTATTCACTATGACTCCAAGATTTCTCACTTTATTCACAAATTGTATTGGTTGATTATTTATTGAGAGAATAATTGTACTGACATCGATATTAGAAAGTGAGGAGTTGGAACTTGTGACAATCATTGCTTTCGACTTATCAGGGTTTATCTTTATATGATTGATATCTGCCCAATCCGATATGGCTTTCAAAGCACTTTTTATTCGATTTGTACATCCGTTTAAGTTACTAAAAGTGTCCGAGTCATATATTTGAAGGTCATCCGCAAATAGATGGAAATAACAGTTTAAAACAGACAGGTGGATATCATTGATAAACATTGAAAAAAGAATTGGCCCCAAAATTGAACCTTGTGGTACGCCGGAAGCAATGAGACGGGAATCAGATGTTTTTTCCCCAATACGAACTTTTTGGTTTCTGTCAGTTAGATAGGATTGAATAAAAGATACAGCACTTTTTGAGAATTTGAACTGTTTGGATATTTTGTTTAAGAGAATATTATGAACAACTGAGTCAAAAGCTTTTGAAAAATCGAGCAGTATTAAGAAGGAAATTTTTTTATTAGAGATATTATTGCTAAGATCATCCATGATTTTGATAAGCGCAGATGTTGTGCTATGTTTTTCACGAAAACCACTCTGAAATTCGTGTAGTAATTCATTTCGAATAATAAATGCTAACATTTGTTGTTTCATTATTTTCTCAAGAACCTTGGACAAGCATGGCAGAATACTTATTGGCCTAAAATCTTGAACTGTGTTTGCATTTGTTTTTTTTTTAATAGGTTTAACATATGCTGTTTTCCAGGTGTCTGGAAAAACAGATTTAGTTATGGCATTATTAATAATGTCTGTCAAATAGTACAATATAATGGGCAGAAGCATCCGAATGAATCTGATTGGGATATCATCCGGTCCAACCGCTTCCGAGTCTATCTCTCTAATGGCTGTAAGTACATCATTTTCCGTCACATTATTAAAATAGAAACTGTTTTCATTGCTAGCTGTTGTTGAATGGTTAAATTCAATGGAAGAATCAACATGGATAGAGGCGAAATAATCAACAAATTCGGATGGGGAAATATCAGTATCTGATGGAAGGTTAGAATTGCTCAGGCCATATTTTTTGAAATTTTTCCAAATCACATTGGGTGGCAAATTAATATTAAACTTTTTTTTGAAATGTTCGAATTTGGCTTTTTTAATCATATTATTGACTTTATTTCTGTAGATTGTAAAGAATTTCCAGTTCGCCTCACTTTTATTAGTCTTCCAAGAGGAGTGCAAGAAATCTCTTAAATTACAATATATTTGGATTTCTTGAGTAAACCAGGTTGTTTCATCTACTTTTTTTATTTTATGTTTTTGTACTGGGGCAAATCTATCTAATAAGTCA
The DNA here is from genome assembly GCA_963693315.1 of Diogma glabrata. Taxonomy (NCBI): domain Eukaryota; kingdom Metazoa; phylum Arthropoda; class Insecta; order Diptera; family Cylindrotomidae; genus Diogma; species Diogma glabrata. Next base: position 52,646 of record CAVNZG010000676.1, read on the forward strand.
ATGGTTAAGGAATCAAAAATATTTAATTTCTCATTGACATCGTTGGAGTATAGAATTCGGTTCCAATCTAGTTTGATTGCTTCTTGTATAAAAATTTCAGTGTCTATATTTTTAAATGCTCTGCGATAAATAAATTGGTCCTTTTCTACATGTAATAAACTGAAATCGTATGATCCATATATAAAGTCATGAGAGGTGTGCAAGCCAGGTACTGATATTTGCGTAAAGAAGCCAATTTTAGATGCACATTTTACTAGCAATAAGTCAATACATGTCGGCCGGCAATCTTTCATAAAATTGGTAGGTTCATAGGATCCTGGTGATAAGCCAATAGAGTCATACAAGCTTTTAAATTGACGAACATAGCGATCATTAGATAATAGGTTTAGGTTAAAGTCACCCAGAATTAAAACATCGTTATATTTATTAACAATGGATTTTAAAGAGTTTTTTATTTTGCTAATGAATTTTACGTGAGGTGGACAGTAGAAAACTCCAACTAAAAGTTTACCACTATCCGCTCCAGTTAATTCGACAAAAATATAATCGAATTCAGATGTTTTTATGTTCCTTTGTAAGATTTTATATTTGATTCTTTTGTTAATAAATAGAGCCACACCACCTGCTCGTCGATCAGTGCGGTCTTTACGTACTAGGTTGAATTCAGGTAAGAAGACTAGTTGATCGCTATGTTTTTCCTTTAACCATGATTCTGAAATTGCAATCAGATCGAGAGGAACATCATTTACTATAGCTTTAAATTCATCAAAGTTTGAGACAATGCTACCCGGATTTATATGTGCGAAATTCAAACCACCACTCATTGAGCCGTAGGACGATTTTAGAACAATATTATCAATCTTAAGATTGGAATTCATTTTGAAAAATATAGCGAAAAGAATGAACTGGTTTAAAATTTTCCTTCCTCTCAAAAATCTCGATTCAAATGAAATTGCAATTAAATCCGTACACCAATTCACGTAATATCAAATTACAACAAAAGAGGACAATATTTTACGTATTACAATAGCACGTAACTGTTATAACTACAAGAATAGTAATAAACAAATATTTGATTATAATTTACAATATATGAAAAGAAAGAAAAATCACTTACAATTAGATAATCTATATCACTAATAATTTCGATTGTTTTTACTTTATAAAATTTTAAAACGTTTTATTTAACCCTATTACTACTTATCTCTTTCTGTCGAGTTAATTTTTTCACTTCTATTTATTTTCACTGGATAATCAAAATTCATAAAAAAATCGCTGCAGGTTGAATTATTTCTATATGTGACGAGTTACTCTGTTGCCTCCTGTAGCTGCCTTTCATTACGATATACATTAAAGTTTGGTTCATTTAGCAGCTTTATAAATATTTTGCCATTCAATATTTTCACTTGTTGAATTTTGTTCGCTTTCTTTAACTTCAAGGCCAATTTGTTAACTTTATAATATTCTGGTGTTAGGTTTTGTTGAATATAGACCCTGCTTCTGCTATTTACTCCTAATACACGATTTAATGTCAGAGTTTTTGCAACTTTAAGGTACTGATGAAGATAATTATTTTTCTCTATGTGGGTTGCAAATCTTATTATTATTGGTAGATTTATATTTGTTTTAGTATTAGATGAGAGAATGTTTCCCCGATCTTCATTATTAATATCTGCAATCCCTCTTCTTCGAATACGGAAAATTTCTACTACCGGTAAAATTTGAGCTACTGATTCAGAATTGTTATTTGTAATTTCATAACCAAGAGCACTAGATAAGCAATTATAAATGTTTTGAATATCTTTCGATGGTACATAAGGAATTCCAGTGACGACTAGTTCTGATTCTCTACGTAACGAATCAATTTCATTATTAATTTTGTTTTCGAGTAACTGGATATCTGCTTTTACTATAGAAATTTGATGATCACAATCCGATTTCGATTTTTTGATTTCATTTTTGAGTTCTTCTTTGATCTCCAATAGATTGCTTGAAAGTGTTGAACATATTCTATCTAATTTAGCATCAATTGATTCCAGCGTAGGTACAGCTGATGTCCGAGTTACAGGTGGTGACATTTTCGAGGTTTTATGATATGTGTAATCACTTAATTATCAGGCCAATAACTTGACAATAACAACAAATGTATAAGTAAGCAAGAAAAAACAAAAATGGTTATTCCAATTGATATTACATTTACAGCTGTTTTAACAAAGGCAAGTTTGCGAAACCGTTTTATACTTTGTTATATTGTTTTGTATATTTATAAAAATGCAATGCACTAAATCATGGTTTTTATGGTATGGCACTTGGAATAACTTTTTATTTTTAATATTTGCAATTATGACCACTTTATTTTATTGTTATTATTTATGAGATTATAGAGCACGAGAACATTACACAAATACCGTATACGCATACACCGTTTTCTAGAATAATCAATGAAATACGTTAAATGTTTGTAAGCAAGTTTGCGAAACCGTTTTATATTTTGTTATATTATTTTTATCTTTATAAAAATGCAATGCACTAACTAAATCATGGTTTTTATGGTATGGCACTTGGAATAACTTTTTATTTTTAATATTTGCAATTATGACCACTTTATTTTAAGGTTATTGAATGTTTTTATTTATTGTTATTATTTATGAGATTATAAAGCAGGAGAACATTCCACAAATACCGTATACGTGTACACCTTTTTCTAGAATAATTAATGAAATACGCTAATTGTTTGTTGATTTAAATTTCATATTTTAACACATTTAGAAACTTTAACAAATACTTCTTTTGTTAATTCAATTTGGAATAAAGCAAAAATTCAACTAGTAAAAATATTTTATATGAATTAGTAAAAATGAAACTCAATTTATATTTTATTTAATTAATTTTTCAACCAGCCGCGTTCGACCATCTACTCGTACGCCATATTTCTTTTGTGATTTGATTGGTTTGAATTTGTTGTGTTTATATGTGTCAAAAAAACCATGATACCATATGTGTCAAAAAAAATATTTTCCTAATTTTGAACGAAATTAATTACTACAGAGGGAAAAGAATTAAAAACTACTCGATTTTCGAGTGAGAAAACTTTTAATATCTTTGAAAAAAGTACAAAAAAATGTTAATAAAAATTAGCGGGATACCCGGGATCCCGGGGTGAAATCCCGGGAAAACGGGATGAAAATTTACCCCCGGGATCCCGGGGAAAACGGGATCCCGGGATCCCGTTTGAGAAACCCTAATGCTGAATAATGTATACGAAAAGTAGTTTACGTCAATAATGTGGCACCTTTTGTCGATAATTTGGCATCCTTTGTCGATAGGGTGACACCCTTGAGTTACAATGTCTCTATTCCAAAATTATTTCTAAAATATTAGCTTAACTTTACTACATAATATGTTTTACATTTGAAACAAATTAATTGCAAACACCTAAGGAAACTAATAAACAATCAAATCACCGTGTTTGTAAATGATCTCAAAATAATTTTTTTTCCTTTATCTTGAAACTCAAGGAATAAATTGGAATAGATCGTTTTTCAATGGACACAAAAATAATTACTGTGGAATAAAATGGCAGTTATGCAATTACTGCAGTTTGGCAAATTTTTATAGGTAGATACATACTCATACTGTTTGTTTTCAGTTTTATATATTTCTATATTTGAATTAAATGAAAGTTTATCATTTAAATTACATTTTGTTGGGTTTTAAATCCCTTGTAAATTTCAAACTCATCAAATGATTCTTTTAGAGATCTTTGGCTACATAAATGTAAAGCCTTCAAAATTTTTTTAAAAGTGGTGTAGCTATTGTTATTAACTATGTAAATGGTTTGCAAAAATAAACTTTAAATTTTGTTTATTTTTCTTGTTAGGAAGGTATTCCTTAAAACATATTCGGGTTTTCCCGATGTAAAATTTTTCACAAAACTCACATTTAATTTTGTAAATTATTGAGCATGATTCTAATTGGATATTTAATTTTGGTTTCAATTCTTTATATAAAATATCTTATAGGATTTTATACTTATATTTTTTTAAATAGTTCCTTATAATATTAGGCATATGATTTGTATATTCCATTTTATCAAATATTATTTAATATAAGTTGTTACAAGGAAATTTAAATAAATTAATTTTCTTGGCGGTGTATTTAGTCGTTAACATAGTGTACTTATTATGAACTAGACATATATGTATCCTACAAATATATTTAGAATTAATGCTTTGCTGATACCTATACTATAATTAAAAATGTTTTTTTAGATTTCGTTTAGCACATATCGCAAAAAAGAAATATGCCACGAGAAGTTCATACTTCTTAAAGAAAAAGTGGGTTCCATCAGAGAAAGACCAAACAGAATAAAGTCGCCGACTGGGGTGACCAAAACCTTGTCAATTTCAACTCCACCAAAACACAGCTGTTGATTGTTTCCAGATTAAAGACCGAGTTCCCCAAAGATATTTTATTTAGTATGTGTGATGAACCAATAGGTGAATGTAAAAACATTCGTTTATTGGGTGTTGCAGTTTCAAATGACCTACTCTGGAACGATCATGTAATGGCGATGGCAAAAAGCGCGTCTAAAAAACTCGGCCTCCTAAATAGATGCAAAAAATTTTTCACTCCATACCAATTGCTCCATGTTTATAAGTCCTATATTCGTCCCTGTATGGAGTACTGCTGTCAAGTTTGGGGTGCTGCCTCTGTTTCCATCTTGGCCCTCTTGGACTCTGTTCAAAAGCGAGCTATACGAATTGTAGGTGATCGAACTTTGACATCAAAACTTGATTCCCTACAACATCGTCGCACTGTTGCTGACCTCATTGTTTTTTACAAATATCGTCATCAGCAGTGCTCAGATGAAATCAGCGGCATCATGCCTCAAACTTATTCTTACCCCCGTTCCACTCGGCAATCGGCTGCCGCAACCAGTGAAACGGTAAAAATCCCGCGCTGTCATACTGGCAGATCGCAGAGAGACTTCTTTGTCCGAACTGCGTACAAATGGAATAGTTTGCCGGAACACTTAGTCTCAGGTGGCTTCAACCCACAGATGTTTAAAAAAAGCGTTAATCTACACCTCAGAACGCCAGTTGTTGTGGGACCCAGGTCTAGACCTAGGTCTTAAAAGGTATTTATGTGTTGTTGTGACACATATTCTAAACCCTATTACACAACACATTTTATTAAAAAAAAAAAAAAAAAAAAAAAACAGGTTAAAATAGATGCAGTTCAGAGCATATCTGGATCCATCTATAAATATGTTACAAAACCCGATGATATCCAAGGTTCATTAAAAGAAACTGATTCTCACGTTGATGCAACATATGTTTCAGAGAATATTGGCTCATCTTCGGAAAGTAACAGCGACAATACAGAATTAATAATGATAACCTATGATGAAGACGAATCAGAAAGAAATACTGAAAATGACAGTGATAATGCTGCTAATGCTTCTACTATCGAAGACAGTATTTGCATGGGTGAATCACTTCAGGACTTAAGAGATGTATCACATATTGGAATACACTCGTCTCTGATAATGTTCGAAATAGAGAAGGGTCGTTTGCTACTGTATCTTGACACGGGTTGGACATAAAAGGTGATGTTCGCCGTCTTTCTAAAGAATGGTATTATAAAGTGATGCCATATGGTGAAAAATTCTGCGGTCATGGATGGTTTTTCTCCTTTAAATAATAACCTGTACTGCTTCTGCTGTCGTATATTAGGTGTCACCAATAGTAATAATACAAAATCTACGACTGAATTTCATAAGCGGTGGAAACTAAACCGCAAAGTAACCGATCATGAAACTTTAAATGAACATCTGGAGAACTTTTAAAATTGGCAAACTTTGGAAATGAGGTTAAAATTTCATAAAACGATAGGAGACGCAGCCTTGCAATTAATATATAATGAAAAACAGAAGTGGAAACATCTTTTATCCAGATTATTGGATATAACTTTGTTTTTATCTATACAAAACCTAGCATTTCGTTGAAATGATGAAGGATAAAGTTCTTCAAATAAAGGCAATTTTTTAGAACTAGTCAATCTATTGTCAAAGTATGCTGTAGTGTTAAAAAAACACATTTTGAATTTGGAGCATGGAAAATCGTCAAAAGTATCATATTTGTCACCAGATATACAAAATGAGTTCATAAATGTTTTAGCGAACCACGTAAAGTTTCAACTTGTCAACGAAATTAAATTGGGTAAATATTTTGGAATTATGTTTGATAGCACAACTGACATTTCACATATTGATCAAATGTCAGAAGCGATTCGTTATGTGAAAATTGATGGTAGAAAAGTGGAAATTAAGGAAGTATTCCTTGGATTTTTTCCTTTACATGGAAAAAAGCCGCTGATATAAGCGATGAAATTATTACACTGAAAAAAAATGAAGTAATGACAACCTCATCTCGAAGTTTGCAGTTTATTATTCATCAAAGAAAAGATATTTACAAACAATTTCGCCGTGATTGGGACAACTACTTAGTACTCAGTAACATTGTCCTGACAACAGAATGAGGTTTATTTAAAGTATAAAGTGTTATATCCAATATAACAGACAACAGTAGTTGAATAAAGTTAATAACTATTTCCCTTATATCATGAATTTATCATTTTAAAATTTAATTATTTGAGATTAATTGAACTATATTTTATTTTCACATAAATATTTCATGTGATTGTCGGCTTAGAATTGCACAATTGTTGAATCAATCTCGTAGTTCGATTCGCCATATCTACCCTCACGGTGAGGTTGAGACAACTGCATTTCGATTGGAGATAGGACATGTTTTTTCAGTGTAAAATTCTTGAAAATGATGGTATAGATGTTATGAATTGTCGTTCCTAAGGTTATGATAATACAGCTGTTATGAGTAGTATACATGGAGGAGTGCAAGCTATTATTAAAGTTAAAAATAACAAAGCAATTTTTGTCGGCTGCATAGATCATTCAATTAATTTATGTGACAACACTCATTTGCACAAAATGTAGCTTGTGTAACATTTTTCGGAACAGTGGAAGCCATTTTTACATGTTTTTCTGCTTCGACTAGCCACTGGGAACTACTTGTTAAACACAACAAAGCAACTGTTAAAATACTCTTAACAGCGCATTGGAGTGCTCATTATGCTGCAGTAAAAGTATTGACCGAAAATGTTGATGGGATTGTGACTGCAATTGAGAAGTTAAGTGATCAACAAGAAAATGTAGACACTAGAGGCGCTGCACAGAGCCTTATCCATGCAGCACGTGATTTGACCTTTCGTTGCTTTCTTTTGTTTTGGAATGATATTCTAAGAGAAATAAGATCTGTGCTCAGATTGGATTGCAAAGCATGGGCTTGAATATTGATCAATTCGTAACAAAAATAGAGTCGATTCATAACGAAGTCACATTGTAGAAGAGGCAATAGATCTTGCTGCGAAAAAATCGGAGGACTATGAAATTCCAATGGAAAGCCGAATTCGTCGTAAAAACGTAAAAAACGAATGGCTGGTGAGTTGGCCCCTGATGTTGGACTGACACTGAGAGCTCAACTTAAAAAGGACATGTTGGAATGTCTTGACCAATTCAGTGTTGAACTCCGAACTAGACTGAAGTCAGTTCAAGATTTAGCTTCATTGTTCGAGGTTGTGCAGACAAACACTTAGCTTTTGGCGAACAGTGAAGAGTTGAATTATCTGTATCAAAATTTACCGGTTTTTATGATGAGGTATCGGCAACAGAGCTCCTCATAGAGATACAACACAGAGAGAAATGTTTGCATATATTATTCGCTATAGACATAACTTATTCTTAATTTAGTTATATTTTGCTCCTGGATTAAGCAATTCATAAATGGGCGATGTATAGCCGAGTGTGTTAACGCACTAGTCTTACATTGTTAGGGTCGACGGTTCGAATCCAGCCAAATCCAATATGGATTTTCTGGATGAGAATTACAGAGCCGATTTAGATGTTAAGTATAGGTGTTGGGTAGTTCATTAGTTAGTTGAAGCGAGGAATTTTAGATACGGGATTGCTGATTGGCGATTGCAGATTATATGTAGCGATGTATAGCCGAGTGTGTTAACGCACTAGTCTTACATTGTTAGGGTCGACGGTTCGAATCCAGTCAAATCCAATATGGATTTTCTGGATGAGAATTACAGAGCCGATTTAGATGTTAAGTATTGGTGTTGGGTAGTTCATAAGTTAGTTTAAGCGAGGAATTTTAGATACGGGATTGCTGATTGGCGATTGCAGATTATATGTATAAAGTGATTGTCCTTGTAATTGTCTCGTAAAAGTAGTAGCTAGATACGATTTGCCAGGTGTCTGTAACCGGGTCGTTCACTCCTAACTTATAATTACCTACCTATCCTTACCTATTGTTAGATGTAAAACGGCTGTAGGAAGTGGCCCGGCCGTAATCCGGGAGTCTTGCCTAGTGCTTGGTCCTACAGTCCAATCAATCAATCAATCAATCAATCAATCAATCAATCAATCAATCAATCAATCAATTTTGCTCCTGGATTAAGCAATTCATAAATTATGATTTTAATATTCATATTCTATGATTAATGAAAAAATCATATATTATACCTATTATTCATAGGAGTTTCTTTGATAGCAATTCCTAAACTATGCTTAACATTCACAAAATATGACTAAGTAAGAATAAATTCTTTAATAATTGTTCATAGATTAAGTAAATCTAGTCAGAATTTATGAAACTATACGAACAGTTTCTAGACAAACATATCACAAAATGTGACTTAATTGCATAACTTATGCCAAAAGTAATCATACTTTTAGAATTATTTTCTCGGTTTATTCATAAATTATACTTACGGATAATCAAAATCATTCTTATTATTCATGAATTCCCATATCCTACCATGATAATTTCTGTAAATTAGAAATAAATTATACCTATAAAAATCATAATTTTTGAATAAAAACATTATAATTTTAATTTTATTAAAAATATGTTTATTGCAGTATCTTATGTATAATTATTTATACAGAAAAATTATTTAAAATTTTAGAACATAAAAATAAAACTTTAAATATTTCTTATATTTTTATAATTTTGAAAAATGTTTTTATATTTGATTTTGTTATAATTTTTGCAATATTTTTGGAATTTTGAAAAATTTATCAATATTTGATTTTGTAATAATTTATGGAATATTTTGAGAATTTTGAAAAAGTGTTTAAAATTTTTGATTTTATTATAACATTTTTGAATATTTTTGGAATTTTGAAAAAAGTTTGAATATTTGATTTTGTTTTAAGTTTTGCAATATTTTTGGAATTTTGAAAAAAAATTCAATTTTTGATTTTCTAGTAATTTTTGGAATATATTTAGAATTTTGAAAAAGTTTAAATTTTTGATTTTATTATAATTTTTGTAATAATTTTCGAATTTTGAAAAAAGTTTCTATTTTTGAGTTTATAATAGTTTTTAGAATATTTTAAGAATTTTAAAATATTTTTAATTTTTGAATTTATTATAATTTTTTAATGTTTTTAAAATTTTGAAAAAAAAGTTTAAATTTTTGATTTTATATTATTTATAAGTTTTAAAATATTTTTGAAATTTTGAAGCAAGTTGGAATTTTTGATTTTATTAAAACCTCGGAATCTTGGAGACGAGTTCGAATTTTTGATTTTGTTATAATATTTTTAAATCAATTCAATCAGACCTTTTAAATAACAATAATAATAACATAAAATGTAATTGAACATGAAATTGGTATATAATGGGTTGTTTGTTTTTGAAAAGTTGAAATTGCTGAACGCTAAATGGAGATTTTTTTGAATAGTTCTTGAGTTGTAGTAGTTGAGTAGTAATCTCCTTCAGTTATAGCAATGGTGGAATTCTGAAGGCATGTAAGTTGTGCACAGTTATCCGATGAACTTTGTTGTGTGGTAGTATCAGAATGATGCATCTGTTCACCGCAGCGTGGTGATTTGAGACATCTAGAGTCTAGATTTGAAAATTTTACTACTATTATTTTTAAATGACATTTTCAGAAAGAAATATTAAATTAGTTCTAAAACAAGTTCTAAAAAAATATGAAAACATTATAAAACTATCAAATAAGAGACAAAAATTGCCGTCATACTTCTTGAAAAATTTGTACAGCATTATACCGTCCATATTAACTAAAAAATATTAGGTTTCCATAAAATTCAGTTAAATGTGTAATATTAAAACGTTTGGTAAAAAAGCAAAGATACGATGTACATAATTATTTACAGTTTTAAAATTAAATAACAATATTATACCTTTAACTAGTTAATAAATCGTTGAAAATGTATAATCCTGTAAATAAGAATACATACATATGATATTATATTGAACTTTTAAACCATTTAAACATTTCTAACAAGCTATCTTAGGTGCGCTCGATTTGACTCAAATAACTGAATTTACTGGAAAAAAAACAATAGCAATTGCATACAATTTTTCAGATATTTTAGTTACTTCAGTCATATCGAACGCGGCTATTATAAACACTAGTTAACACCAATTAACAACAAAAACCAAAAACCAAAACCAATTAACAAAAAAAAACATGTTACTACTACTCTTACCTTATCACAATATATATTGAATCCTTTTTTTGATTTAACTTTTTCAAAATATTAATATATTTAACTAAATTTTTTAAGTAAATATTTACATTCACGGAACTGCGAAACAAACTACAAACAAGTGCACGAACAGAATTAATATTATTATAATTATTGCATAACTTACTTATACTCTTTAAGAATAATCTCTTCTTTTTATTAAATTAAGAGCAGAGATTATTCTTAGAGAGCATAGGCTATGAAAAACTATGTTTTTACAGAATTGTAAAAAAGATTTCATAAGTTATTCTTTATTAGGAATAAATTTTTAAAAATTCAATGTGTAATGTTCAATCAACTATATTTGTATGCAGTTTATGATTTTGATAATCATAGCTTAAGTATTAGGTATGATTATTTATTCATAATTTCCATCAATCTCTTAAATATATTTGTTTTCTTAATTTATGATTTTGTGTCACAAAACAACGTAAAATTTTAAAAAATTTAGGCATAATCCACGATTAAGTAAGAATGCATAATTCTTATTGTCTATAATATATGATTAATAACCATAAAAAACATAAAGACGACTTTTCTGAATTTATGACAAGATTAATCATAATCTATGAAATATGATTTTTCTCCGTGAAAGGTTGAGGAGGCATTTAAAAGCGGCCAATGTAACAGTTTATAGCTGGGTGTACATAGACTTTTTGAAATTCCTCGTAGAATGGGATTTTTCAGAATTTCATACAAATCTTACGGTCGCACTAAAGTTATTTATGACTATTTGCGTATTAGTGGCTTCGTGTGAGAAGAGTTTCAGCAAATTAAAATTAATTAAAAATTACTTGCGGGCAACAATGAGACAATGTAGCTTAATAATAATAATGCTCATTTATATTAATTAAAAAAAATTATAAATTACGTTCATCGGCTTTTTATTATTATTGACAATTTTTATTTTTGGGGTGACACCACAATATCCGCCCCGGGTGTCACCCATGCTAGCTACGCCACTGTTCAAAGTTGCTTTGATTTAAAAACATTTAATTTTCCTACTCCCGATAGTGAAAGTATAGGCTTTTCAAGCTGTCAGTTGATGGTTGAAAGTTTGTTTTTGCCGCTTGGCGAGTGGCAATGTTTTATTGCCGCTCGCCGAGCTGAAAGTAAATTTATAAATACAGTTAAAAAATTATTTATTGATTTCTTGGTCTTGACAATTTCGGATATAAAAGCAAGCATGACATTTTCTGAATAAAATGATCCAACTTTATTCATTTTGCACCATTTAACGAACAAGCCATCTACTAATAAATTTAAAATTACACTCTCCGCGGCCTCTACGAAGTGTGGCGGAGTGAAATCTATTTCATTTTCATAACTGATATCTATAGTTTTTATAAATTTTATTATATTGCAAATTTACGTGTTTAATCTTTATACCATATTTATTGATAAAACAAAATGGAACGCAAAATTTCCTTTGAAACGATGTAGCAAGGTTAATATGATAGAAATAAAAATAATTATTTACAGAGACTGAATGTAAATCTTTATCTAGGTTTTGATCAATTTGAAGCAAGCGGAGGAAAAATAGTATGCATGCCTCAAGCGTAAAGTGCCATTTGTGCTCGGAGGCGATTACATCGCTCGCCTACGGCTCGCGCTGTAAATTTCTCCTCCGAGCACAAAAGATTCACTTTCCACTTTATATATGCAATATACTATAGTACAAGTACATGAAAACATCACTGCATAACTACAATTTTTTATTAAGTAAAAACATTTTATCTCTTTGGAGAAATGGCCACTTTTGGGGTTTTAAACATGCATGAAAATGTAACTTTCATATGGAAGAGTAGAATTATTTTAAAGTTGTTTATTTAGCTAGTCTTAACGATATAAAGTATAAACTATTTAAAAATATTCTATCTAGTTGAGAATAGAATTGTAGGCCCATAGAATAACGAAAATAGAAATGGCTTACGTGTTGTTGTCGGTTACGGGTCGGATTTTTTTTTAATCTATGGGGGGAGGATACTCACATTATGGCCCTGCCGAGCCCACTCGCTTGGAACCTGGGGACTGGAGTTATTCAACAAATTCGGTTGGAATTGTTTTTTTGCTTCCTTTTAAGCGATACAACTCGTAAATGGTGCACTTTAGGCTACTGGTACCATGGCACGTTCTTGTTCCTTAAATGTTTTTCTATAAATAAAAACTAAAAAAAAAAAAAGAAAAATTTTTTGTTGCAAATTTTTGCAGAAAACTGCGAAAAAATGTCTAAAAAACGATATTTTTCAATTGAATTTATTTATTTGCAAATAATTGTTTATAATATAATTGACCCTTCATCTTGTAGCTGAAACCTCAGTGGTTAAAAAACTGAAGATTTAAAAAAATAGACCTCTCTAACATGATTTGCGACCGAGTCATGAGCTGTTCGATAAAATATATTCAATTCACAATCTTGTAATACGTAACCAGCGAACTAAATAATGATTTCCTAATAGTTTTATATTCATATTATTTACTCGAAGAAGATTTTCCTATTTTATAACAGTTTGATTTCATCTTTTTAATTTTAAATAAACACATTTATTATTATAAAAGCATTTAATTTCTTAATGTATAAAAGTATGTTTTAATCAAACAAGCATAAGATGAATCAATGCAGATGATCACTTAAATTTAAGTTATATCAGAACAAGTCACAGAAGTGAGTTAATTGAAGCTTCTTAACAAAAACTTTGGTTTCATATTTTTTAAATCTTAACAACATTTATCGAACATTTATAATCTTTACTTATCAATTGTATTTATATTTAAAAGTCAAAATATAATAAAGAAACTTTAGCAATTAAGAACATAAAAGTAAAAGCCTTTTTCATAAAACGAAAAATTAGAACTTCTGAAAAAACTATTTGGTTTTCGTTAATTTTAATCAAAAAAACATCGCATGCTAAATTTGAATTTTAAAACTTTTAATTTAGATGTTCGTCACAACACAATATCTGTAGAAGACGAAGTTTCGTCTGCGCGACTAAGATTAGTACTCGTAGTAGGTGAGTTTTGATTTGAGTCATCTTCAGATTGTTCCCTAAAGCAAGGTTTTAATCTGTCGATTGAAACTCGAATGTGTTGACCTTTACGGTCAATAACGAAATTTTTATCATCGCGACTGATTACTTGGAAAGGACCTTCGTACGGCGGTTGTAATGCTTTACCTACTAAGTCCGTACGTAAGAAAACATGCGAACAAGACTCAAGGCTTTTGGAGGCGAAAACATTAGGAGAAGTGTGTCTTGACGCAAAAGACGGACGAAGGTGAGTAGAATGTAGCTTCAATTGTGAAACGAAATCAGATTGTGGAGTGGAATTAGAATTTTGGCTGAAGAATTCTCCTCAAAGAAGTATGTTAGTACCGTAGACGAGCTCAGCCGATGAAGATTGGAAATCTTTACAGAAAGTGGTTCGTAAACCAAGGAGTTTGACGGTTATGTCGTAGGCCATTATCGCGAAGAGTTCGATACTAACGTTCGTTACATTTAGTCCGTTACATTTTGGATTGTAACTTGTTGTACGTTTACGTTCGAATCCGATAAGTTTTGACAATTCGTTAAAGAGATTGGATTCGAATTGAGCCTAGCCCTGAACAGTGACGATTGCTGAAGGTACTCCGAAGCGAGCGATCCAATTGGAGTAGAGACAACACAAAAAACGTTTGTCCTCAGAGGTAGGAAGTGGACCAATAATGTCCATATGAATCTCGGAAAATCGTTGAGAAGTTTGAAGATAATTACCTAAAGGAGATTGAGTATGACAAGAAGATTTTGCCTTTTGACAAGCCAGGCAGCTCTGTGCCATTTGTCGTACATCCTTCAACCTCAGGGGTCACTGGTCTGATTAGACCGTGATACGGGACCTGGCGAGCCCGAGGTACCTGAGCTATAGTAGGCTCTGGCTTGCTATTGCAAACCGTAAACTTGTTGTCATGTCTAGCGGGAACGGGGACCTTGGCTTAGTCGCCCGGGTTGCGGGAAGGTGCTCCCTTATTAGAACCCCTAGTGGGTACACACTAGAGAGGACTCATGTGGGGTCAAACTGTAACGTGCAAACTTTTGTAAGACTATTTGTCATGTAAACTCACTATTTTTATAAACTATTTTTTCTGTATTCTTGTTCTGAGCTTTAAATCTTTTGATTATTTTAAAATGTTAAGCTAATTTCTTTTGTTTTCCTTTTGTTAAAATGTTTAATTAACATACCTGTTTCGAATTAAGTTTAAAAAAATATTAAAATTAAATTATATTTATATACAAAAAAAACTTATCATTGAAACAAACAATTTTATTATATTTAAAAAAAATACACACTGTTCCATAAATATTCCATCTATTGAATTGAATTATTAGTAATAAGTATAATTATAATCACTCTACGTTAAACAAATGAAAACAACAAACAAACAAAACAAATCAAGAAAATTCAAGCAAGCATTGATTGAAAATTGCAAGTTCCTGAGAATATTACATTATTATGCGTTCCTGAGAAGGTTATATTATATGATACATTGCGGTGTAGTATTCAAACATTCAGGTATTCGTTGACAACATAAAGTTGGAAAAGATCTAATTTGAAAATTATAATTATATCGATCGGCGTTAACATGGTACACAGTGTATCAAACTGCAGCAGGATTACAATTATAAAGTTTGGAGATTTTGAAAATAAGTAAAAAAATGCAGCCAACTGATAGTCCAAATTAAATATAAAAAAACTGGAGAAAATTGGACGATGTCATCTTGTATTTTTTCCAATATATGAGAAGGAAAAATTGTCGATCAGCCTATTAGTTTTGGATCTGCTGAACGAGCAACACCTTTGAAAGCCGTTGAATTTTGGAAATTCAGAAAAACATTTATTGTATTGGTCAAAAACAACATGAAAGGACTATGGAAATCAACACAATAACAACGAATTGGGAAATTGAAAAAAAGCAAAGAACGTATTTATTAATTTATATATATTTATTTTGTCTAATTCATTAATTTATCTAATTTATTTAATTTATTCAATTTTTGTTTGTGTCACTTCGATTACAACTACGGTTTTTTCAATAAAAAGTTTGTTTATAAAATTTATAACGTAAAAGAAAAAAATTTAAAGAGTTTGCTTTGTTCATGTTATGTTATGTCCAGTGAAATTTAATTGTTTTGTGTTTAGGTAAAAAAAAAATTGAAAGTATTAAAAGAGAATCGTAACCAGGTAAGAACCAGGTTGATAAAGGCCCGTCCCACACCTTCCAAAAAATATAAATAGCGTTGTGGTAAAGGTTGACGTTATAATTGGCATTTCCTTGTGGTGGACATATCCAGAAAAAACTACATCTTTGTCAACTGGATTACTGGGAATGGTTTCTTTTAATATTTTGGTTACGATATTGTGTTGTTAATTCATTAATTAGAATATTGTGAAAAAATTGTGTTTGTTAATATATTTCAGGTTAATTGATTAATTTTTATTTTGGATACAGGTGGTGTTAAAATTATAGTGATTTGTTGGTTGTTATAAGTGGTTGTAGATTTAAGTGTTGTGAAAAATAAAATATTTAAAAAAAGTTATAAAACAAAAATTAATTGAATTAAAAAAAATATATAACTATTATTTATTATACTTGTGAAGTTTTGCATGAATTTAGTAGCGTATTTAGTGTTAATTGTGGTTTATGTGGTTATGGTGATTTAAAAAGTAATCATACATTTTTTTTGTCAGATTAAAGTGCATGCAAGTGTTTTGTACATATAGTATATAAATGTTAATTTAAAAGAAGAAAAAGATATTATTTATCTGTGATGTTCAGTAATTTTTTGTAAAAATACAATTGTCCAGTTATACGTTCTATAAAACTGCTTACAGAACAGTGGTCAGTAATCAAAAAAAAAAGTTAATTAAACGAAAACAAAATCATATTTGTTATTTTATGTTTGTGAAATTTATGTTATATTTGTGAAATGTTTGTGAGTGTTAAAATAGTTAATTTAAGTTTATTAATGGTTTTGGGTTAGTGCATGAATAGTTTAATAAAAAAAAAAAATTTATTATTATATTTATTAGTTTTGTGTCTGGTTTCGTTAAAAAAAAAAATTTTTGTATTAAAGTTAAAAGTGTAAGATAGTTGAAACAACATATGTACGTGTTTTACATCAAGAAAAAAATCGATGAATAACGGATACAGTATTTATTGATGGATGGAAAAAGAATCATAGAAGGTACAATTAAAACTTTATCTATTAAGTCGCATTTACATGGGAAATGACATACAATTTTACTGAAATTACGTTTTTTCAGTAAATTTTACTGAAAAACTTGTTGAGACAAAAAATGATGTTTTCAACATGAGTGACAAGGACAGCAAAAAATTACATACACATTGACATACTTTTTTATAGCAAAAATTTTATAGATAAATTTGACAGCAAAATCATTTGAAATTAATTTTTCAACCTTCAATTAAGCTGTCAAATTTTTTAGAAGCAAATTTTGTTTATTTTAATATGTATTATAAGCTGTTGCAGCTTAATTACAGATAAATAAATAAATAAAATATTGTAAATATTGTAATAAAAAAGTTTTTTTCAAAACTAAATATCAAACATTTTAACGTTAAATACTATTAGTTTCTTAAATTTGTTGATTAAAGTGAATTTATATTTAATTTAAAGTTGTGAATTATTATTTAATTTATTTCCTGTAATTAAGCTCTATAGGCTTCTATTTACGAAGGAAGAAGCTTCTCTATAGGCTTCTATTTACATTAATAATTTCTTATACTAATCAAAAAGTGAAAATAAGAAAAGATAAATTTTTATCAATATCAATTTATACAATAAGATATGGATGGAGGACTCTTGTTGTTTAAAATCTTATGGATATATAAGCAAGTACGAAATTCAAAGTATTTTTCAATTTCACATCCCAGGATTAGTTTAGAAAAAGCCGAAAATTAGTGGATTTGGTTTGAATTTAGTGGATTTGTATTTGAAGTTGTGAATTTATATTTAAAACTTTAACTAAATATATATCAATCAAAATTAAAGAATGGAGGAAACCGGTAAGTTTGTTTTCTATTTAATTTCTGTCTTTTTTATTGGTTTTAGCTGCAGATCAAACTCATCAATCAACCATTGAAGGAGTTCTGTGGCGAGCATTTAGATTAAAAATGTTTTTATCGTGAAAAATATTAAAAAAAAACAAATTAGTTTTTTAAAAGTTCTTGATTTTTGTGATGTATTAAAAATTTTTGTATAATAAATTTGTTTAAATTTTATTTTTCACAATTCTGGATTTTAAATATTATATTCAATGTTAACAGTAAATATTGGAGTCAAGGTCTAGTCAGGTAAATTTGTGGAAGTCGGATCCAGACGGTTCGTTGGTTCATTGTGGTGAGAAGGCAGAACGGGTGTCGTTGTCGATTATTTCAGATTCTGCCATTTTTTTAAAGTGAATAATTTAGAAAAAGATAATGCATTGCGTGATTCGATAATTGCAGTTGAAGACGATAGTGAAAAATGCCAGACAATGCAACATTTAGTTCAATCATGGATTGGTGATAGTGCTAAACATCAAATTCGCCATATATTAGATAAAATATCTACGCTATATTTACTTAACACCTCTGGATCGGTTACTTCTGTACCTGAAATTGCCAGATAGTATATAGCGTCAATGATAATGTTTACGTTAGGATGATCAAGAATATTATAAAAATTTCTTGCAGTGAATTTAAGGAAGCAATCAAATCAGAGACCAAATTGCTAGCAATAAGTGCCAGCAGTGAAAAATACCTTTAATTATAATTAAAACGCAATTATAATCTTAATTTCCAATTTTATTTTATATTTTATTTAATATATTTTTAATACAGAGTACGAATTTTCTGTAATGTGATAAACAAAAAGAAATTATTTTAATTTTAATAAATGTAACCAATGTTATTGAAATAAAGATTTAAAATTTAAAACTCAACTGTTTTATTTTTAATATAAAATTAAGTCGACCTCTTCTAGTATGTTTCCATATGGCGTAACTGATTATAAGGTACTATTTCAGTTTCTATACTCTTTCCTGATTTGAAATATCTGGTCACCCTAAAGCTGCTACAACATAAAATAACAATAATTATATTTCAAATTGTTATAAATTTGTTTAATGTACCTACCCTCATAAAACGGTTGAACATTCGCAAATGTAAACGCTTTTTGTGGAGTAAAAACAAATTCACCAGCTTCCTTTGATGTTTACTTAAATATATCAACCATTTTATTTTTGTTCTTGTCATCAGTTTTGTTGAGTATAGAAGAGTCTGTAAGTTTAGTTGTACCAAAAGAAAATCCAGTTGTGTTGGTTGGTGCGAACCCACGTTTACTCAGTTTGCTTTCCCAATTAAAAGCAGGAGCAGAACCGCTTGATGGCAAACTGGAATTCGTTGTAGTTGTCGATTCTTCTTTATTATTTTCATTTATGTTTTTTAAATGACTATCGTAATCTTTAAATATCGGAGTTAATATACATAATGGATTTTCATTAATATGTTTTGTGATCCATTTCAGTAAAGATTCATTCAATCCTTTCAGTTTTGATAAATACTCCGAAGATTCTCTTCCTTTCTCAATTGTTCCATTTGTTGATTTATTTGATTTTTCATCATCTGATATTGTAATGGCTTCCGTGATTGACTTTTCTGGTAATATCTTTGAACTTGAAAAATTCATGGTGTCCACTATTTTTTCAAAACAAAATTCCTTGACTTTCCATAACTTTCCAGACCAAAAATATGAAAATTCCATGACTTTTTTAAAAAATTTTGACCAACGTGGAACTACATAAAATGCTTCGTAGTAGAACAACTATGGCTTTCCAGAACGATTTGGTCTTGTCATAGAGCGCAGCATCCCTGCAATGACACCTTATCCATGACAACACCACCTAGAGACATAAGGACTGCGAAATGCTTCCTACATGATGTTAAAAACAATCAAGACATATATAACATCGACGAGCCTACGTATAAGAGGGGGTTGAAAAATCTACGTACCAAAACCGTTGAAGACACAATAAAGAACTACGCCCCGAATCGAGTTCTTAATAGCAAACCACCACAAGTCGCTGCCGAAGAGGTAAAACTGCCACGCAGCACCAGAACCATCCTAGCGCAGTTAAGATCCGGTTGGTCACGCATCTTAAATAACTACATGAGTAGAATTGACCAGGAAATTTTTGACAAGTATACCATATGTAAGGGCACGCCACATGATGCTAACCACCTTTTCAATTGTCCAGAGAAACCAACCGACCTGACGAAGGAAGATCTGTGGTACCGCCCAAGGGCAGTAGCAGAGTTCCTGAATCTGGACTTGGAGCCAGAAGAATAGCACAACTCGTCGCTGCAACAACAACAATAACAATGAGGTCCAGCTACCTTGCAGCACCAGATCGTTCCGATCCCAACTAAGATCCGGTTGGTCACGCATCCTAAACAACTACATGAGTAGAGTTGTTCCTGAAACTATTGACAAGTGTCCCGCATGTGAGGGCACACCGCACGATGTAGATCACCTATTCAATTGTCCTTTTAATTTAACCAACCCAACACAGGAAGATTTGTGGTACCGCCCAAGGGCAGTAGCAGAGTTCAAACGACTTGCTATTTAAATGCGTAAAAATGTTTTTCTGAGAACCTTAAGATCAGAACACGAAACTTTGTGTTGAGTAGAAGGAAAGACAAGCGTAAGCGGTTCCCTGAATCCAGACCACCAGATGAACTTCAGTTGATAAACTATTTTTAGTGCATTTCGATAAACAAACCATAGTGTTTGGGCTAGAGAGGGCTATTCATTACTAGATCCAAGATTTTAAATAAATTTCAAACACCAGATGACACAAAAATTAAGTCAACTGGAAGATGTTCATACTTCTATTGAAGAGATTTCTAATTCCGAAAATAATTGGCAAGTATATAGAAATATTTGATGTTTTTAAATTTATTTGATGAACTGCCTTCTGATAACCGGTCGACTCTATTGATGAACTCACATTCGTAGGAAATTCATGTAGAAAACAAAAGAAAATATTGAGTAGAAAACAAAAAAAAATATTGAGTAGTTTGTTTTATTTAAATCAATTTACATTTTTTAGGGTTCCGTACTTTGAAAAAGTAAAAACGGTACCCTATTGGTGAGACTTCGGTGTCCGTCCGAATTTCTACATAATTTTCTCAAAAATTATAAGTGCTATCAACTTGAAATTTTTTACAGTTATACAATGTATTTGTCCACGCCTACTGAAAACAAGAAAATTATGAAATTTGTTTTTATCAATATTTTATGGACATGGATAAGGAGATAGTAAAACAAAAGTTTGTTTTAAGGAATCGAGTTTGGTTTAAAAAAATCAAAAAAAATTCAAATATTTCAAAAAGTTCTTTCAATGAATTATCGACTGGTTAGTTTTTAAGTTATTTCCAAAAACGTGTGTTCATTTTTTTGTCCCCCACCTTAACCTCGAACATTACAAAAGCAAAAAATTGAAAAAATTCAAGGTTGTAGAAATTTTGCATACAAAAATCCATTTTTTTGTTTTGGTTGTTATAATTTCAAATGTTCATTGGAGGGGGTTGAGAGTGAAAATTACGAAAACAAAATATTTTTGGTCATGTCAAGTGGGGTATCATATGAAAGGTTATTTTTTTTCTAGTCTAAAACAATTTTTTTTGTAATTTTCGAAAGCACAGTTTTTGACTTATTTTGGAAAAAGTGAAATTTTAGTTTTGTCCCCCCCACTTATCTTCGAACATTACAAACGAAAAAATTTAAAAAATTCACGGTTGTAGGTACTTGGCAAAAAAAAAAATGAAAAATTTTTTTTGGGCGTTATAATTTCAATTGTTCTTTGGAGGGGGTTGTGAGTAGAAATTTTAAAAAAAAATATTTTGGACCTGGACAAGTGGGGTGTCATATGAAAGGTGATTTTTTTGTAGTTCAAAATACTGTTTTTGTAATTTTCGAGAACACGGTTTTGGACTTATTTATAAAAATGTGAAAATTTAATTCTGTCCCACCCTTTATCATCGAACATTACAAAAGCGAAAAATTGAAAAAATTCAGTCATAGGTAATTTTGTAAAGATTGAACGAAAACTATAGCGGTTATCTCATTATTTCAAATGTTCCTTAGAAGGGGGTTGAAAGAAGAAATTTCGAAAAAAAGTTATTTGTGACCTGGACAAGTGGGGTGTTATATGAAAGGTTATTTTGTTTCTAGTCTAAAATCGTTTTCCGAAATTTTCAAAGTCACCATTTTCGATTTAAAATCGTGTTTTTGTGAAGAATTTCACGTAGAATTTTGAATTCTTTGATCAATTTTTTGAGGATCAATTTTGTTACTTTGCAGCAAATGTATAATTTAGTAACTAATTCAGAAAATATTTTATAATATTAGGGTTCTAAAATAATATTGAATAGATTATGGTTAGTCAGATGAACTCGGCATAAAAAACATTATTCGGGCTGACCATTGCAATCTAGTACACTTCATGGTCCAAGAATTGTAACCGTTTGTTATCGGTATACGCATTCCATTAATTCTTAATGATTTCGAGAAAAACTGTATTTATGTTTGACTAATAAACGAATTAAATTCAAAAATATTGCCACCATTATGTCACAGTTATGGGTAAAATTCAACCCAACGTATAACTACATTAGCAAATACTGTTTTTTCATATTATTATATACACGGAACCCTCGGCGAGCGAGTTATATTCGCACTTGACCCGACTTTTTTGTTTAACTTAGTTTTTGATAATAAATATACACTGATTATTCAAAAATAAAAACTGAATAACAACAATGATATGTTTGCACTCTTCTTCATTTCGGCAATTCTTCGTTTTCAGCAATTATTTCAATTGTATATTCAATTGCTTCTTGTTATTCAATCAAGGATGAATCGTCAACCACTCCTTGGATGGATCGTAAACCACCTTTTTTGTGAACTTTGAACATATGCTGAATATATGCTTTGAACATTCTATATTTTTATACTGTATACTATATTTTTATACTTATATTTTTAGTTTCGTCATCGCCGCTTTGGCTAAGTTGTGTAAGACACATGGGATTTGAACAATATGTCTCTGATGAATGTAGTTCGAATCCTAACACGAAACACAACAAAATTTTTTCTAAAAGGAATTTTAGAGAAAATGAAAAGTTATTTCGAATTGCAAATTTCAAGTGATTTCCAATATGTACTTAAGCTTAATTGTTTCACAAAAACCAATCCGATATTTTTATACTATATTAACCTAATACTGTCCACCGAAAAGTCCACATCTACACTTTTCACCACATGGACGAAGGAGGTCAACACAACACTCAACATCTGCATTGACAACGTGCTTATTCCCTCGGTAAAAAAATCCGAGACTGTTGGGGGTCACATTCGATCCACTACTTAAATTCAATGCTCATGCTCAAGAGGTGAACGCAAGATTGAAAAATAGGAACGATGCTTTGAAGGCACTGGCTGGCCGTTCATGGGGGAAAGACAAAGAAACAATAATAACAACATACAAAGCAATAGGAAGACCTAATTTGAATTATGCGGCACCCATATGGACACCTCAGGTAGCTGACACCCACTGGAATAAGTTACAAGTAACACAAAACGGAGCATTGCGAACAGCAACCGGTTTTCATTTGATGGCTCACCGAGATCACCTACACCAAGAATGTAACATATTGCCAGTCCGTCAACACAATGAAATGCTCACCAAACAATATCTATGGGCCTGTCACAAAGAGCAAAATCCCTGCAACGACACCTTATCCACAACCACACCACCTAGAGACATAAGGCGTACTGCGAAATGCTTCTTAACTGATGTCAGACACAGTGAAATAATAGGTAACATTGACGAGCTTACGTATAAAACGGGCTTACAAACGATACACACAAAGGTTGTTGAGGACACATTAAAGAACTACGCTCCAAATCGAGTCCTCCAGAGTAAGCCGCCACAGGTCGCTGTAGAAGAGGTCAAACTACCGCGCAGCACCAGATCCACTCTAGCATAGTTAAGATCCGGTTGGTCACGCATCTTAAATAATTATATGAGTCGAATTGACCACAACATTGTTGACAAGTGTCCCATATGTGAGGGCACGCCACATGATGTATACCACCTATTAAATTGTCCAGGAAAACCAACCAACTTGACGAAGGAAGATTTGTGGTACCGCCCAAGAGCAGTAGCAGAGTTCCTGAATCTGGACATGGAGCCGGAGGAGTAGCACCGCATCGTCGCTACAACTACAACTACGGGCTTTAAAAACATTCATACCAAAGGCAAAATAAAGAACTACTCCCCGAATCGAGTTCTTTATAGTGTAACGACTCTTCGTTGGTTCTTTTCGATTATTGAACAAACACGACAGTAAAAGACAGATCTTTAGTTAACAGAATCTCAAACTTTATTTGTCATCAAATTACAGCAGCTTCCGTTTTTCCTTACAATAAATTCCAGGGTCTCCAATTTGTGTACGATAACTTCACCGCTTTTCCACAATTTGAATCAATAATACTCGGAATCGTAAAATCTGTATTTACTATTCCACTAAGATCAGATTCTTTCACTATTAGTACCCAGGCTCAAGTACCACCGATTATTCCTTATACTTGCAAATACTTATAAACACTTTTAATTGCAAAAGTAAAACTCCTATCTGATATTCTCTTCGCTTATTTATATTCAAAAACAAATAAGCAGAATATTCTGGTACTCACTGTAGTTGTTTCTAGAAAAAATAGGCCACTCCTCCTTTTCTCACGCCATCACAAATAGATGCCGAAGAATTAAAACTACCACGCAGTACCAGAACCATCCTAGCGCAGTTAAGATCCGGTTGGTCACGCATCTTAAATAACTACATGAGTAGAATTGACAAGGAACCAATTTAATTTTCCAGGAAAACCAAACAACCTGACAAGGAAGATTTGTGGTACCGCCCAAGAGCAGTAGCAGAGTTCCTGGATCTGAACATGGAGCCGGAGGAGTAGCACCGCTCCGTCGCAACAACAACAACAATATCAAAATTATATGATCTCCTTCGATGATTTCCAAACCGGAAACCACAGTAAATGCGCAAACAAATTTAACATAATTACCACTAGCAGATTAGCAACGTAAACATAAAAGACCAGATTTAAATCTAAGTGTTTGGTGTGTTATTTCAAGTGTCTGAAGCAACGACGGAAATCGTCCCGAGCAAAAACTCAACGGTTTACGTCCAATACATACTTTTCTTTGCATATGTCTTAGAAAAAACTAACAGGCGAGTCCTGTACAACTGGCTGGAGTCGGAAACTGAAAAGCAGAGTTTTTAAATATTCTAGAAATATTTTATGCAAAATGAACCACTTGAGAACAAAAGTTGGATTAGGATCATCACGTGCCGACCATAATCACCTTAAGCCGTTCCATAAACCAAATAAAATCCGAGAAGAAGACATACATTAATTTTAACAAAGCAGACTGGAATAATTTTAAAACTTTAACTGAAATTGAATTTAGTAAGCAATTTTCACCACTTAACTAGCTTCTCAAGATAGACGGGTCCTATCCTTCTCAGGATAGACGACGCCCCAATTCCAACCAAGAATCATCACAACAATCGACGAAAGGTGCAAATCCGTCGCTCCATTTTTTTAGGTAAAGAAACAGCTGTTACTGGCCTCACTGCTTCGGAGTGTTTAACATGGCTGGTATTGAGTTCTTCAAATCCAGGACCAACTAAAATATAGCACTGTACAATATGTAAAAAAATCTTAAGAGCAGACATAACATCTATTCAGTGTAACACCTGTGAGGAATGGTGCCACCTCAAGAACTGCTAAGGTCTTGTCACACACAAGCAAAGGATCAAGAACTTCACAGCGCCATGTTGTCAAGTATCAAATCTATATCAAGTGAACACGCTACCGGAAACCTAGAGCGATTAAAAATTATGCATCTAAATTGCAACGGTCTCATAAACAAAATAGATGACATAATAAACATTATGTGCAATAACAATATTCTAGTTACGGTTCTTTAAGAAACCAATTTGAAACACTCATTCATGAGACGAAAGCATTGCTGATCAAAAAGACAGCTCCAATTTTGGAGTCCTCAACGAATCATACCAACAAGGGCAAACAAATAACTCATACTCTTCTCCAGGTGTCACCCTTGCCAGCATGTCACTAATGCCAATTGCAGAGTGGAGAACAGAAATTTCATTCGGATCAGATCACGTATTAAGACATCTACGTAAACTCCACACTCACAACCTGGAGGATATCATATTTTCCGAAGAAGTTGAGAATGCAATAAGAAAAATTAAGTCATCAGAATCTATAGGACCAGACGGCATCTCAGCCATCATGCTCAAAAACATAGGACCCAAAAGATTGAACTACCTCCCTACTACACTCAAAACATCTTTAAATTCTCTCGAGTCTCGAGGTACAAAATATCTGGAAAACGGCCAGAATCAGCCCCATTTTAAAACCTTGAAAAAGCCAGCCCCATTTTAAAACCTGGGCATGGAGCTGGATTAGCAAAACAACCGTTACAACAACAATAACTTAACGTCCTATCTCGGGAAAAAAATCGTGTTGTTTTATAATAAAGCTAGATCTCGCATGGTAGAATTCAAAAAGTCAAACTTAGCTTTCCACATGAAGCGTGTTCGTTTGCCACACAAAGAGATGACATCCGCAAGGCAGATCCAGCAGACTCCAGAATTCCAGATCTAAATAAGTGAATTAACAAGTTGGTAACGGAGCATAAAAAAATAAATGGAAGAAATTAGTGAGTAAATCAAGCCTTGGCACAATTAACAGTCTTTGGAAGGTCATCAAGGGCCTAACTCGACTTCAAACAAACTCAAAATAATTTGCATGATCTCCTTCGATGATATCCTAACCGAAAACCACAAGAAATGCACAAACAAATTTAAAATACACTTTGCAGAAAAAGTAAGTAAACATGAGAAGGAACCCAGGTCACTTTTAAGAAATCTATGTGTACTTAAAACAAACAATCTGGAGGGTATAATATTTTCTAAAGAAGAAGTTGAGAATGTTATAAGGAAAATTAAGTCATCAAAAGCTATAGGACCCGACGGCATCTGAGCCATCATGCTGAAACAAATTGGACCCAAAGGATTGAACTACTTCACTACTACACTCAATACATGTTCAAATAACCTCCAGATTACCAAATATCTGGAAAACAGCAACAATCAGTCCTTTCTAAAACATCATCCTTTCATCGGTCGCAAAACTTATTGCAGCACTTCTTCCTCAGCTGACTAAATCTTGCAACTTGGTGCCACACCAACATGGATTCCGGAGAGCACAAAGTATAACCACTGCGCTTCACAGAAAACCAGTTCAATGATGGTCTGACTGAACCAACACAACAACAACCCTGTGCTAGAACAATCTTAGAGGGACTAGAACTATCAAAAGCATTCGACACAGTGTCGCACGCTGCACTATTGGATGATATCCTAAACAATAATTTGCAAGATCTAATAAAGCGCGTGTTGTGCAACTACCTTAGAAGGTCTCCAAACATAAGTTGAGTTCCATAGTTGCAAGTACAAGATGAGAGTGCTAAGATAAAGCGTTACTCAAGGTGGTGTTCTCTCAACTTTATTAACCTCTTCTTAAGCAGCTTACCTGCCCCACCAAAATGAATAACCATCACATCATATGCAACAGGAAACAACCTAGAGCACTCACGCGGCACGATGTTGACCACCTATTCAGATGTTCTGAGAATTAATTCAACCCACCTGACGATGGAAGATTTAAGGTACAGCATATGGTAGGAGCATATTTCCCGCACCTGGGGCCATGGGATTAGCACCACACTCGTGGTTTCAACAACTCCTTGACGCTCCTATTGGGGAAGAAAAATTTAAAGAAATTTTTAAGAAAAGTAGAGCTCGCTACATTCAGGCTGGTAGAATTCAAAAGGTCAACCCAAACTTTCCATCGGAAGTGTGTGCGCTAGCCACAAAATGAGATGACATGCGCAAGGCAGGTGCAGCTGACTTCAGAATCCCGGACCTGAAAATGCGAATTAAGAAGTTAACGCAACAGAAAATAAATAAATGGAGAGATAAGTAATAATCAAGTCTTGGCCCATTTTAAACTTTTTACAATTATGGGCCTAACTCATCTTCGACAATCTCAAAACAACTGCATGATCTATTTCGATAATATCCCAACCGTAGACCACAGGAAATGTCAAACAAATTTACATAGAATTTACAGTAAAAGCAACAAACATGAGAGACCAGACTGGGATAAACCTAAGTGTTTGGGTTACATTTTCAAACGAGATAAAGCTCCTATAGTTATAATAACTACACTTTCAAAACGAGTAAAAATTGGTTTCATAGCAATCAAGCAGTCTTAACAACAAAAAGATTACGTGTCGATTTTAATCACCTTGAGCCGTCCGTTCCATAATCACTTTATGCCGTTCTAAAAACCAAATAAAATCTGATAAAACATAGATTAATTTTAACAAACCAGACTGGGATAATTTTACAACTCCTCGAATATATTAAAATGATTCCTTCGATGATATCCCAACTGGAAACCACAAGAAATGCGCAAACAAATTTAACATACTTACCATTTACAGAGTAGCAACATAGACATAAAACACCAGATTCAAACCTAAGTGTTTGGTCAGTAATTTCAAGCCAAGCAAAATCTCAAAGGGTCACTAAGCAAACTACTAAATAATAAAAATTAAGGCTATATATATTTTCTTTTAAAACAATCACGGATCAGCAAAGCCATTTTGTTATCCATCTGGAATTAACGTTGCACACTTTTGATCATCTTCAAATTGAACCCAAATCACTCACTTCCTACAAGAACAAGAACACTGACTGAAAATATAAGTAAAATATGTGGTAATCATCAAATGAAAGAGGTGAGAGCCAGCCGACTATTACAAGAATTCGCACTGGTATTCTACAATTATATTCACTTACCAGGATCACATTTTGTTATAACTATGTTTTCTTTCCAGGATCACATTTTGTCGGCAGTGTTGAATAAATAAACTGAAAAGATATTTTATTTATGTTTAGTACACCAAAATTCATCGTTTATGTGTTAAATTACCTTAGGTTTTTTAGTAACGTTGTCATGTAAATTAAACAAATAGCATTTGCGGTATGTGACCATAATATATCAACAATACCGGTTTCATAATCATATATTAGCGATAGTGCGCCTCCGTATTTCTCATCAGTATTCGACAAATATGTTGAATCTAAAAAACTTTCTTGAAAAGCTTTATGCAATGATGTAACAGGACATTCACAAGCCATTTTTATAAATTTCACACTTTCTAAGATATTCCATTTCTTGTTTTGCATATGGTAACTGTTCTTGATTGGGTTGGAATAGCCCAGCAACCAGAGCCATATGAAGCAGCTTTTCTAATACGATTTGAACCTTTTAATATTATCACTATCACATCACCAGACGCTATTACCGTAACTATCACAAACAAAAGCACGAACTGTATCCAATAATGTTAACTTAATATTATTTAATTCTTCTAATAATTAAAATGTTTTTATACCTTCACTAGATAAAATCATTGGCAGAATAAGTCCAAATTTAAAAAAAGCTGTGATTGTTTATATCAATTATATTTATAAATACATATATGTACATATATATGTTTCATTTTTCTATTTCAACGAAACGCACTTTATACAGTAAAATAATAAAAAAAATAAATAATAGTTTTGATGATTACTAAATTCAATTGAGATATTGTTCGTTTCGTTGAAATGAAAAAATGAAATAGATATGTCAAAATAATTTAAAATATATTATAGGTGGGTTTTATAGCATGTTTGATGGTATATGTAAGTTTTATTTTAATTTTATAGTTACTGAAAATAAAAGTTCTCATCTTATAACTTTTTATGGCAGTAAAGTTGTATCAAAACATATTTCTTCAGTAAAGTTGTATCAACTCGCAAGATTTTGTCAGTAAAATTTACTGAAAAAATTGGGTGTCACTCTCTAACAAATGTTAAAGTTTTATTTTTTCTCTCGCTTGTTTTACTGACAGTATTTCATTTTCCATATAAATGCAGCTTTATAGATTTTATTTTTTCGTTTAAAATATATAAAAACAAAAACCACTGTATTTTTTTTTTGAAAGTTTGGAAGTTTTTTTTATATAGCAGCACAATATATTAAATTTTGGGTTGGTTAGGTGGAAATAAATAAATTTTTTTTATTAATAATAAATACTGATGTACATATGAATATAAATGTCAACTGCTTATTTTTTCGTGTTATTTACGTCTGATGATACATTGTTGTACTGATCTGCTAATATTATAAATTATATAAATTTTCTTGTATATTAATTGATTGTTGTGGCCACCTAATTATTGGTTCTTCTTGTTTGTTACTGCGTGTTAGTTATTTTCTTGATACGTGATAATTATATTTGTCAATAAGCAAAATATTTGTTTGTGTTATTGTTAATTGTAGTGAGTACAATTAAGATGTTGATATAATCCAAATAAAGGGTGGATTTGGTTATTTGTAGTCGGTTGTAAAATAGTTTGTATTGAATATAGAAACAATGGCATCTGCGGAACAGTGTATGTATGAGCCAATACATCTAAGTGAAGAGGAACGAAGATATGAGCTCTACGTCAGGGGTGTAGAAGGCTTGGGTACGAAAAGAAGCGAAACATCTGCATTAAGGAATGCTTTAGTAAAGGAACGTAACCAACCTGAGATATTTTCAATGCTTCCTCCTAATAATCCTGGAGAGGAATTAAATAAAGCACGTTCGATATTGGTGATGTTAACAGATGAGCTTGCCCTCGCTGAGAAGAAGAAAGACAGGGACCTTTTACAAATAATTATATCAAGGACAGGGTTATGGGTAAATCGGTTACTAAGATTAAAGGACAATAACCTTGTAGGCTACAATGAAGTTTTAGATGGTCTCAAAAGTCTGTTAAAACAGGCAGGATTCATGGTAGAAGAAGAAGTAGCTAACAATCCTAGTGTTACTAGAAGTTTTTCTGCAGAATCCAGCCAAAGTATCCAAACATCAATAGAACGTGAAAAGAATGACAATCACACATCACAAAATATGATAGAGCAATTTGACCGAATGAATGTTGGAAGAGGTAGAGGAAGACTTTCTTCCAATAGTCTAAATGTTTCTTTCCTAGAGCCTAACCGTATTTCTGATGAACATCCAAATGATAAAACAATACCGAATTTCAGAAATGCATCAAAACATATGTTTCTTGTTCCGGACGAATACCAACAACGGGATGCAGACAACAACCAATCATACTCAAATTATCAAAGAGAGCGTGTACAAGGAAATAATTCACTTCAAAGAGATCACGGCAACTCGAAAAGTATATACAAGTGGGATATAAAATTTAGTGGAGATGGGCAAGGACTATCACTAAATGAGTTTTTGACTCGAGTGGAAGTTTATGCTCGTGGTGAAGGTGTTAGAGCAGGTGTTCTTCTCTCAAACATTCATTATCTTTTAAGCGGTAAAGCTGAACGGTGGTACTGGGGTAGTCTGGATTCATTTAAAAATTGGGATTCATTCGTTGAAAATATAAAAAATGAGTTCTTACCACGTAACTACAACTTTTTGCTTAGGGAAGAGATTCATAACCGGTTACAAGATCAATCAGAACCATTTTCCAATTTTATTACAGATCTGAAAGTGTTGTTTAGCAAAGTGCATCCTCCATTGGATGAGAGTTTCAAAGTCTATGTGGTGCAGAAAAACATGCTTCCGCGGTACAGCTACAATCTCGCTATGACTAATGCTAGAACATTAGATGACATAATTGGACTATGCAAACGGATAGATGAAGCCAAACTTATGATGGATCGGCGTTCGTGCATCACACCATTACCTCAGTCATACATGGTAGAGCCGTCATACTCATTTAAGCCAATACGGCAGGACCAGCATAAACGGTTAATACGTCATCCAGTGATTGGCTGCATAGATGAAGGAAACATGCGGTATGGTTACAATGAAGACATACATTCAGAAAGGTATCAGCACGAAGATTGGTATAGAGAAGATGGATTTAGCCCTGCTTTAGGTGGCAACGAACCAATAAGACCGTCAAAAGATGGATTTAAACTTCCTGAGACACACCAAGTATACTATGTAAACCACCGTCCAATCAGAGACTATCGCTACACCAACCGAGGAGAACAGAGCAACACAACACAACAATTGTGCGCTGATAAACCAGGAAGGGGATTACAGTGTTGGAACTGCGATGAACTAGGACACCATCATAAGTCCTGTCCTAAGCATCAACTAAAATTGTTTTGCTATATATGTGGGAATCCAAGCGTGACTGCGAAGTAGTGTAGAAATCACATAGAGAATCGTTCGAAAAGAGTCAACATATTTAATAATCGTCAGCACGATCAAGAATATCGTAGCAGAAATGATCGGTCGGGAAATGGGGTAACGGAAGAGCGAAGAGAAGGTGCCATCGGACTTCCGTTAACCACTCAGCACCAAACGAATTCGCAGATTGTGGATCAAAACCAGTCATAAGTCCGAAATTAGAAATTATGTCAGCCATTGTAGATCTTCAGAAAGATAAACGACCATATTTAAAGGTTGACATACTAGGGTACACATTAAAAGGATTAATGGATTCAGGTGCCAGCTGTACTATCCTTGGACTGGGCGGATTAGAACTTGTAAAAAAATTGAATCTTATAGGTCAACCTATTTCAGCAGCAATTAAAACAGTGGACGGTACAGTTCACCCTGCTGTTAGCATAGTCGATATACCCTTTAAGGCCCTCAACATGGTTAAGGTAGTGCCTACATATGTTATTCCTTCTCTTTCTAAAACATTAATTCTAGGAATCGACTTTTGGGAACACTTTGGAATTAAAAGGAAATTATGTGAGATAATGTTGAACTGTGATACTTTAGATCTTTCAGCGAATCAAGACCGTGTGAGTTTGGATACCATGCAAACAAAATATCTCGAAGCAGCCATAAACAAATTTAAAGCATCTAAAGAAGGTGAAATTGGGTGTACAAACATAGCCACCCACTACATTGATACTGGTGATGCAAAGCCTGTGGTAAGACGACCGTACCCTTTATCACCTTACCTTATGAAGGAAGTAGACGTAGAACTGGATCGAATACTGAAGTTAGGTGTAATAACAGCAACCCAAAGCGAATGGGCTAACCCACTCGTCTGTGTTCGGAAGCCTACAGGTAAAGTCAGACTGTGTCTTGATGCACGTGCATTAAACCAAGTCACAGTTAAAGATGCATATCCTTTACCACACATTGGAAATATTCTTGGACAACTTAGGTCATCGAAATATATGTCTACGATTGATCTATCCGATGCTTTCTGGCAGGTACCTCTCCATCCATCATCACAACCTAAAACGGCGTTTATTGTTCCAGGACGGGGACATTTTATGTTTAAACGCATGCCTTTTGGGCTATGTAATAGTGCTCAAACGATGTGTAAGGTTTTGGAAGCATGTTTGGGTCATGATATAGAACCCGAAGTTTTCGTTTATATTGACGATATCATTATTACAACTTGTACCTTTGAACGACATTTATGGTTACTAGATGAAATTGCAAAAAGACTTGAAAATGCAAACCTGTCAATTAGCTTGGAAAAGTCAAAGTTTTGCGTGAAAGAGCTGCATTACTTGGGATACGTATTGGATGAAAATGGCCTTTCGCCTGATCCTAGGAAGATCGCACCGATTCTCAACATTCCTCAACCAAAAAACATTAGAGACATTAGGCGTTTGTTAGGAATGGCAAATTGGTACCGACGTTTTATAAAGGACTTTTCAGATATCACCGCACCGATAAGTGACTTATTAAAAAAGGATAAAACCAAATTTGTATGGTCAGAAAAAGCACAAGCATCATTTATAAAACTTAAGACCGCACTTGTTTCAGCCCCTATTTTGATCACACCAGATTACGAAAAACCGTCTACCATACAGTGCGACGCGTCTGAACTTGGAATTGGGGCCATTTTAACTCAAGGGGAAGGGAATAGTGAAGGGGTGATCGCTTACTTTTCGGAAAAGCTAAGCAACACGGAGCGTAAGTATTCCGCTACGGAAAGAGAATGTCTAGCAGTGGTAAGATCAGTATACAAATTCCGTTCATATATCGAGGGGACAAAGTTTTACATAATCACCGATCATGCCTCACTACGCTGGTTAATTAACTTGAAGGATCCAACATCAAAACTAGCCCGCTGGTCACTAAAGTTACAGGAGTTTGACTTCGAAATTAAACATCGAAAGGGGAAGTTAAATGTCGTGGCTGATGCTTTGTCCAGGTTAATCGATGTAGATGAAATCACCCATGAAGACAAAGATGAGTCGTACTCTACACTGAAATCAAAAATCTTGTTAGAACCTAAAGAATATCCGAACTTTACGGTAGAGGGAGACAAAGTTTATAAACTCTGTGGTTCAAAAAGAGGAACTCAGCAAAGTGAGTGGAAGTATTATGTCCCACAGGCTCAGCGAGAAAAGATTCTTCAAATTTACCACGACAGTCTAATCGGAGCTCATTTAGGTGTGGCTAAGACGGCAAAGAAAATTCAAAGGAAGTACTTCTGGCCGAACATGTATTCTCAAATTAAACAATACGTTAAACAGTGTGAAAAGTGCCAACAAAACAAACACCCAAATACCTGCAATAAGGTCCCGATGGATAATCAGAAAGAAGTGCAAGGACCATGGGAAGTAATAGCCGTTGATTACATGGGTCCATTTCCAAGGAGTAAGTCTGGAAATCAGTTCCTTTAGTTATTGTTGATGTATTCAGCAAGTTTTGCCTTTTAAAACCAGTGAGAAGGGCTGAAGCAAAGTCACTCACACAGTTAATAGAGAATGACGTGTTCCTGTTATTTGGGGTACCCCGCACAATTATCTTTGATAATGGCGCTCAATTTACTTCTAAGGAGTTTAAGAGGTTACTTTCAGAGTATAATGTCAAACATCTACTTAATGCCGTATATCACCCACAGTCTAATCCTGCAGAGAGGATTAATCGCGTTATACTTTCTAGCGTAAGGGCGTATATAACCAACGACCAACGATGTTGGGATGAAAATATTCCTAAAATTGCGTGCGCTATTAGGACTGCTGTACACGACTCGACAAAGTATTCGCCGTACTTTGTTAATTTCGGAAAGGAAATGGAAATTGGAGACGATCACTTAGTTTACGGAAGTAAAAGAAAGAACAACAAGGAAAGTGAACGTCTGGTAAAGCTAACACAAGCAAGAGAAGAAGTTAGAAGGAATTTAGAAAACGCTTTTAAAAAATATGCACACAATTATAATTTGAGGACGAGGCACGTCGAGTTTGCTCCAGGAGAGGTGGTGCTACGTAGATCGTTCAAGAAATCCAACTTGGCAGAACGTGTCAACGCCAAGCTTGCTCCACAATATCTCAAGGCCCGTGTCAAGGAGAAAATCGGCCAAGTCTCTTACATCTTGCAAGACATGGTAGGGAACATCATAGGAAAGTATCATGCTAATGATATAAAAAAATATAATACTCAAGATTCAAATTTAGTTGACAGAAAATAACTATCCGTTTTAATGTGTTCTGTGTTTAGTGTTATAAGAAAATATATATAGGTTTCCATTTTAATGTGTTCCATGTTTAATTTAAGACATTAAGATATATATTTTGCTCCGCTTTAATGTTAGTTTTTCCCTTTTTAATGTGTTAACTGTTAAGTGTTTTAGGTTAGTATATGTTCCAGGGGATTTATATGTTAAGATAAGTTTTCGTTATAATCTTTGTGTTTACATGGCTTCCAATTGCTGTTGGACATGTTAGGTTAAATTTTTTGTTTGGTGTTACATGGTTAGAATATTAAGGGTTAATATTTGTTATTTATTTAATTTATTTTTTGTATAACTTTTGTATGTACTTCCAATTACTGTTGGACATGTTAGGCTAACTGGTGATTGAATTATTATCTATTTATATGTGTAATTTATTTAATTTATTTTAGTATAAGTTTGGGTACATGGCTTCTAATTACCGTTAGACATGTTAGTTTAAGCTTTGGGTCCTGGTTGGCATGATAGTCTTAGGTTTTGGGAATTTAGTTCTCATGTTTGCGGTAGGTTATTGCATGGAAGCGTAGCGCAAGTCGCACAGCTTTCATCTGAGGGCGCTATGTTAGGTCCAGTCAGTCTGGTTTTTCCATAGCGCGCTCGGAAAAATAAATTAAATACTCTACCTTTTTTTTTGGGTCACTTTTGAGTGCAAATTAGGTTAAGTTTTGGAAACAAAAAAAAGGGTTTAAATAAAAAGTTTATTTATTAATTTTTTTTTTGTTATGCGGTAGGTTAATACTTGAGGTATAGCACAAGTTGTCAAGATTTCAAGTATGAGGGCGCTGTGTTAGGTCTGGTGTAACCCGGTTTGCCCACAGCGCGCTCAGTAAAAGAAATTAATCAGCCTATCTGTTTCGGTTTTTATTTTATTTTGGTATATACATTTTTGGTTTACAAATTAGGTTAAATTTTTGGATCATGATGATTTACGGCTGGAAACATTAAATAAAAGCGCCAGTCACATAGCTTACAATTTAGAAGAGCTCCTGCTATGTCCAGCTTAGAATCCTGGTTTTCCCAGACGAGCCTTCAAAACAAAAAAAAAGAGGATGTTTCCTGCCGATATATTTATGTTATATATTAGACATAAGTTTTGTAGTGTTTGTATATTTTTTTGTTTTTTTTTGAGTTTAGCATGTTAAATTATCTTTTTTTTTTTGTAACATTATTAATTTATTTGCATGACATATTCTTTTTGTAGTGCAATCTTACTTACTAGCATGTTCTATTTATATGTTATCTGGTTTGGTGTTAATTTATTTGCATGTCTTGGTGGTTGAGAGTACACGATCGAAGGTGTCCACATCATGTCTGGAACTTTCGAGAGCATTTTGTCGTTCAGATTGGTTATAGTTTTTTGGGTTAAAATGCAACAAAATGCTCTCGAAAACCCAGAAATGGTGTGATGTAACGTGCAAACTTTTGTAAGACTATTTGTCATGTAAACTCACTATTTTTATAAACTATTTTTTCTGTATTCTTGTTCTGAGCTTTAAATCTTTTGATTATTTTAAAATGTTAAGCTAATTTCTTTTGTTTTCCTTTTGTTAAAATGTTTAATTAACATACCTGTTTCGAATTAAGTTTAAAAAAATATTAAAATTAAATTATATTTATATACAAAAAAAACTTATCATTGAAACAAACAATTTTATTATATTTAAAAAAAATACACACTGTTCCATAAATATTCCATCTATTGAATTGAATTATTAGTAATAAGTATAATTATAATCACTCTACGTTAAACAAATGAAAACAACAAACAAACAAAACAAATCAAGAAAATTCAAGCAAGCATTGATTGAAAATTGCAAGTTCCTGAGAATATTACATTATTATGCGTTCCTGAGAAGGTTATATTATATGATACATTGCGGTGTAGTATTCAAACATTCAGGTATTCGTTGACAACATAAAGTTGGAAAAGATCTAATTTGAAAATTATAATTATATCGATCGGCGTTAACATGGTACACAGTGTATCAAACTGCAGCAGGATTACAATTATAAAGTTTGGAGATTTTGAAAATAAGTAAAAAAATGCAGCCAACTGATAGTCCAAATTAAATATAAAAAAACTGGAGAAAATTGGACGATGTCATCTTGTATTTTTTCCAATATATGAGAAGGAAAAATTGTCGATCAGCCTATTAGTTTTGGATCTGCTGAACGAGCAACACCTTTGAAAGCCGTTGAATTTTGGAAATTCAGAAAAACATTTATTGTATTGGTCAAAAACAACATGAAAGGACTATGGAAATCAACACAATAACAACGAATTGGGAAATTGAAAAAAAGCAAAGAACGTATTTATTAATTTATATATATTTATTTTGTCTAATTCATTAATTTATCTAATTTATTTAATTTATTCAATTTTTGTTTGTGTCACTTCGATTACAACTACGGTTTTTTCAATAAAAAGTTTGTTTATAAAAGTATTAAAAGAGAATCGTAACCAGGTAAGAACCAGGTTGATAAAGGCCCGTCCCACACCTTCCAAAAAATATAAATAGCGTTGTGGTAAAGGTTGACGTTATCCACGATTAAGTAAGAATGCATAATTCTTATTGTCTATAATATATGATTAATAACCATAAAAAACATAAAGACGACTTTTCTGAATTTATGACAAGATTAATCATAATCTATGAAATATGATTTTTCTCCTTGAAAGGTTGAGGAGGCATTTAAAAGCGGCCAATGTAACAGTTTATAGCTGGGTGTACATAGACTTTTTGAAATTCCTCGTAGAATGGGATTTTTCAGAATTTCATACAAATCTTACGGTCGCACTAAAGTTATTTATGACTATTTGCGTATTAGTGGCTTCGTGTGAGAAGAGTTTCAGCAAATTAAAATTAATTAAAAATTACTTGCGGGCAACAATGAGACAATGTAGCTTAATAATAATAATGCTCATTTGTATTAATTAAAAAAAATTATAAATTACGTTCATCGGCTTTTTATTATTATTGACAATTTTTATTTTTGGGGTGACACCACAATATCCGCCCCGGGTGTCACCCATGCTAGCTACGCCACTGTTCAAAGTTGCTTTGATTTAAAAACATTTAATTTTCCTACTCCCGATAGTGAAAGTATAGGCTTTTCAAGCTGTCAGTTGATGGTTGAAAGTTTGTTTTTGCCGCTTGGCGAGTGTCAATGTTTTATTGCCGCTCGCCGAGCTGAAAGTAAATTTATAAATACAGTTAAAAAATTATTTATTGATTTCTTGGTCTTGACAATTTCGGATATAAAAGCAAGCATGACATTTTCTGAATAAAATGATCCAACTTTATTCATTTTGCACCATTTAACGAACAAGCCATCTACTAATAAATTTAAAATTACACTCTCCGCGGCCTCTACGAAGTGTGGCGGAGTGAAATCTATTTCATTTTCATAACTGATATCTATAGTTTTTATAAATTTTATTATATTGCAAATTTACGTGTTTAATCTTTATACCATATTTATTGATAAAACAAAATGGAACGCAAAATTTCCTTTGAAACGATGTAGCAAGGTTAATATGATAGAAATAAAAATAATTATTTACAGAGACTGAATGTAAATCTTTATCTAGGTTTTGATCAATTTGAAGCAAGCGGAGGAAAAATAGTATGCATGCCTCAAGCGTAAAGTGCCATTTGTGCTCGGAGGCGATTACATCGCTCGCCTACGGCTCGCGCTGTAAATTTCTCCTCCGAGCACAAAAGATTCACTTTCCACTTTATATATGCAATATACTATAGTACAAGTACATGAAAACATCACTGCATAACTACAATTTTTTATTAAGTAAAAACATTTTATCTCTTTGGAGAAATGGCCACTTTTGGGGTTTTAAACATGCATGAAAATGTAACTTTCATATGGAAGAGTAGAATTATTTTAAAGTTGTTTATTTAGCTAGTCTTAACGATATAAAGTATAAACTATTTAAAAATATTCTATCTAGTTGAGAATAGAATTGTAGGCCCATAGAATAACGAAAATAGAAATGGCTTACGTGTTGTTGTCGGTTACGGGTCGGATTTTTTTTTAATCTATGGGGGGAGGATACTCACATTATGGCCCTGCCGAGCCCACTCGCTTGGAACCTGGGGACTGGAGTTATTCAACAAATTCGGTTGGAATTGTTTTTTTGCTTCCTTTTAAGCGATACAACTCGTAAATGGTGCACTTTAGGCTACTGGTACCATGGCACGTTCTTGTTCCTTAAATGTTTTTCTATAAATAAAAACTAAAAAAAAAAAAAGAAAAATTTTTTGTTGCAAATTTTTGCAGAAAACTGCGAAAAAATGTCTAAAAAACGATATTTTTCAATTGAATTTATTTATTTGCAAATAATTGTTTAAAATATAATTGACCCTTCATCTTGTAGCTGAAACCTCAGTGGTTAAAAAACTGAAGATTTAAAAAAATAGACCTCTCTAACATGATTTGCGACCCAGTCATGAGCTGTTCGATAAAATATATTCAATTCACAATCTTGTAATACGTAACCAGCGAACTAAATAATGATTTCCTAATAGTTTTATATTCATATTATTTACTCGAAGAAGATTTTCCTATTTTATAACAGTTTGATTTCATCTTTTTAATTTTAAATAAACACATTTATTATTATAAAAGCATTTAATTTCTTAATGTATAAAAGTATGTTTTAATCAAACAAGCATAAGATGAATCAATGCAGATGATCACTTAAATTTAAGTTATATCAGAACAAGTCACAGAAGTGAGTTAATTGAAGCTTCTTAACAAAAACTTTGGTTTCATATTTTTTAAATCTTAACAACATTTATCGAACATTTATAATCTTTACTTATCAATTGTATTTATATTTAAAAGTCAAAATATAATAAAGAAACTTTAGCAATTAAGAACATAAAAGTAAAAGCCTTTTTCATAAAACGAAAAATTAGAACTTCTGAAAAAACTATTTGGTTTTCGTTAATTTTAATCAAAAAAACATCGCATGCTAAATTTGAATTTTAAAACTTTTAATTTAGATGTTCGTCACAACACAATATCTGTAGAAGACGAAGTTTCGTCTGCGCGACTAAGATTAGTACTCGTAGTAGGTGAGTTTTGATTTGAGTCATCTTCAGATTGTTCCCTAAATCTGTCGATTGAAACTCGAATGTGTTGACCTTTACGGTCAATAACGAAATTTTTATCATCGCGACTGATTACTTGGAAAGGACCTTCGTACGGCGGTTGTAATGCTTTACCTACTACGTCCGTACGTAAGAAAACATGCGAACAAGACTCAAGGCTTTTGGAGGCGAAAACATTAGGAGAAGTGTGTCTTGACGCAAAAGACGGACGAAGGTGAGTAGAATGTAGCTTCAATTGTGAAACGAAATCAGATTGTGGAGTGGAATTAGAATTTTGGCTGAAGAATTCTCCTCAAAGAAGTATGTTAGTACCGTAGACGAGCTCAGCCGATGAAGATTGGAAATCTTTACAGAAAGTGGTTCGTAAACCAAGGAGTTTGACGGTTATGTCGTAGGCCATTATCGCGAAGAGTTCGATACTAACGTTCGTTACATTTAGTCCGTTACATTTTGGATTGTAACTTGTTGTACGTTTACGTTCGAATCCGATAAGTTTTGACAATTCGTTAAAGAGATTGGATTCGAATTGAGCCTAGCCCTGAACAGTGACGATTGCTGAAGG
Source organism: Diogma glabrata (assembly GCA_963693315.1). Lineage (NCBI taxonomy): Eukaryota > Metazoa > Arthropoda > Insecta > Diptera > Cylindrotomidae > Diogma > Diogma glabrata. Next base: position 93,766 of record CAVNZG010000676.1, read on the forward strand.
TACTCCGAAGCGAGCGATCCAATTGGAGTAGAGACAACACAAAAAACGTTTGTCCTCAGAGGTAGGAAGTGGACCAATAATGTCCATATGAATCTCGGAAAATCGTTGAGAAGTTTGAAGATAATTACCTAAAGGAGATTGAGTATGACAAGAAGATTTTGCCTTTTGACAAGCCAGGCAGTTCTGTGCCATTTGTCGTACATCCTTCAACCTCAGGGGTCACTGGTCTGATTAGACCTATAGTAGGCTCTGGCTTGCTATTGCAAACCGTAAACTTGTTGTCATGTCTAGCGGGAACGGGGACCTTGGCTTAGTCGCCCGGGTTGCGGGAAGGTGCTCCCTTATTAGAACCCCTAGTGGGTACACACTAGAGAGGACTCATGTGGGGTCAAACCATGAAAAGGACCAACCTCTGGGCACCTGTTGCCCCCAGTTGTATAAAGACTTCTAACAGGTATAGACGAAGGCCTGTTGGTGACCTTTATTGCGTCTAAACTCGTGAGAACAAGATGAATAAATATTTTAGTAACATTTCAAATTTTTTAAAAATTTACCCATTTATATTTACATTTACATTTATAAAATTATATTTTGATCAAATGATTACATTTAACAAACAATTCAAAATACACATCCAAAATATTTGTGGATTGAATGCCAACCAAGACGCTGTGCAACATCATCTTTAGCACGACAAGCCACATATTCTTTTTCTTACAGAAACACAAGTTTCTGAAAACTATCCTTATGACGAAACACTAAATCCCAAAAATAGGCTTGAATCAGCTTTTAAACTTCATCAAGGTGTATGGGCGTACATTAATCAGAGTGTTGCGTATAAACGCTTTCCAAAATTTGAACTATACGTGGTGATGGCTACAGTACAGTAGTATTAAAGGTTTGTCTACCTGAAATTTCTTTTTTCACAATAGCTTTATACCGGTCCCCAAACAAACATAGTCCCAATTTTTTAATGACTTGACTAATGTTGTGGACGAAATTAGAGCACAATTTCAAAATTGTGAGGTTATCGTTACTGGTGACTTCAACGTCCACAACAAATCGTGGTTAGAATTCTCCAAAACGACCAACGACGACAACAATGGAAGGCAGGCAGAAATATTTGCCGCATCGCACGACCTGACGCAGATTGTAAAAACCCAACTTTTACTCCTCGTAATGGCGGTGACAATAGTTTGCTCCTAGACCTCTATCTCACATCTATGCCAGATACTACGAGTGTCGATATCGATAAGGGTAGTATTGGAAATTCTGACCATTATCTAATCACATCAGTTATCAAAACTGATTTGCTACAAACTAGAGTTCCCAAGTCCCGTAAAATATTTCACTTTTCAAAAATAAACACCAATGGTTTCCGAAGTTTTTTTCAAGGTTTCCCTTTTGATCGTCATTGTTTTTATACTGACGATGTAAATGTTTCTGCTCAAAACTTTACTGAAACCATTCAATTCGGTATTAACAAATTCGTTCCCTTTTCAATAATGAAACCCCAACAAAAATATTTGTTTTCGAAGGCAGCCAAATTGGCTCTTAGAAACAAACGTAGACTATTTAATATTTAGATTCATAAAAAGAATTCTGTTAATCGATCCCAATCGATCCCAAAGGCCAACAAAATATCAAACCAGATAATTGAAAACGAAAAGGCAGAGATTGACAGAGCAAAAGCGGCAAAACTTTCGAGTATGTCAATTTCTGTCAGAAGTTTTTACAGCGCCATTAATTCTTTAAATTCTGGTACTAAATCTTTTATCCTCCCTATCATCGAAGGTGACTCAATCGCTACTGACCCTTCAAGGAAAGCTACATTGGTCGCGGAACGCTTTGCTTCAAATTCGACAGTTTTAGAAACTCCTAAAGAAATTCCCCAAATCCAGTCTTCAGGAGTCAATATGAAACAATTACATTTCAAACCCGAAATTGTCGAAAAACTTTTAAGGGGATTAAACAATAACAAAGCCTCCAGTCTGGACAACATTCCTCCTGTTATTCTAAAAACATTTTCAAAAGAAATTGCACCAACTCTCACCAAAATATTTTATAAATCCTATAAATCTGGTATTTTTCCATCGTGCTGGAAGTTGGCCAATGTTCAGCCTGTCGCAAAAAAAGGAACGAAATGTGATATTTCAAATTATAGACAAATAGCCTTACTCCCAGTCCTGTCTAAAATATACGAGCAATATATTAATTCACACATATCCAAATTTTTGGAGGTCAACCATTTGATATCTGACAGCCAATACGGTTTTAGAAACAAAAGAACAACAACCGATCTATTGAACTATGTAGCACATCTTTGGAATAGCATACTTGAGAGAGGTGGTGAAACGTACGTAATCGCATTAGACATCTCAAAAGCATTTGATCGAATCTGGTATGCCAACTTGATCAACAAGCTCGTTGCTTACGGTTTTCATCCCGCAGTCGTGAAATTGATCCAAAATTTTCTGTCTAACCGATACATCTCGGTATCTATAGATGGCTTCTCTTCTGAGTCCAAATTAATTAACGCTGGTGGACCCCAAGGTTCAGTTTTATCTCCCACTTTATTCCTAATTTATATCAGCGAACTGTTGAAAATCACCAGTAACCCAATAAATAGTTTTGCAGATGATAGTACACTTCACAAGTCATTCGTCCCCCTATCTTCAAAGGGGGAAATGCATGAACGAATAAATCCTGCCCGGAGAGACGCTACCATAAATGTAAACGAGGATCTAAAAAAAGTTGCCGATTAGGGTGGCAAAAATTTGGTCAATTTTAATTCCGCCAAAACACAGCTATTGATTGTTTCCAGATCAAAGACCGAGTTTCCCAACGATAAATAAAATGTGTGACAATTAATATGTGTGACGACCAAATAGATGAATGTGAAAGCATTCGTTTATTGGGAGTCACAATAGCCAATGACTTACTCTGGAACGATCATATAATGGCCATGGCAAAGAGTGCATCAAGAAAACTCGGCCTCCTCAATAGATGTAAAAAATATGTTACTTCGCTTTAATTACTCCATGTTTATAAGTCCTATATTCGTCCCTGTATGGAGTATTGTTGTCAAGTTTAGGGCGCTGCATCTGTTACTATCCTAGCCCGAATCAATAGTCTCGAGTGCCCTTAATCCACAAAGATTTAAAAAAAGCGTCCACCTATACCTCAAGACGCATGTTGTTGTGGGACCTGAGTCTTAAAAGGTATCTATGTGTTGTTGTGACACGTATTTTGTAATTCCTACTACACAACACTTTTTATTAAAAAAAAAAAAAAATGGCTTTTCAGTAAGCAGTTTGATAGAACTGTGGACTCCGGGGTGAGATAAATTGATTGACGCAATTGCTTTGGAATAAATGGTCGTGGATTACCAGAAGAAGTATCACATAAAATGGCATTAGAATTGCCAAACGATACTGGAAAGGATCGTAACTGAAGTGTGGGATTAGCGTCCACTAATTCCTTTAGTTCGTTATCGTTGAACGAGCGTTGGCGATTTCGTTGTAGTTAGTATTTTCTGGAATTGATATTTGCTCGACACGAGAAAGTGTATCGGCAACTACATTATCAATTCCAGAAATGTGGCAAATATCAGTCGTGAGTTGACTGATAAAATCTAGATGACGGAATTGGCGAGGACTTGCTTTGGCAGGGTTTTGCGACTTATGATCGGTGAAAATAGTGAAGATTCTACCTTCAAGGAGATACCGGAAATATTTAATTGCAGAATAAGCTGCAAGGAGTTCGCGATCATAAGCGCTGTATTTCTGTTGCATTTCATTAAGTCGCACAGAGAAGAAACTAAGTGGTGTTCCACAATCGTTAATTTTTTGTTGAACAACGACAAGTTAGGGAGAGTGTGAGGGATGAGAAAGAGTTGTGGCCTCACCGAGTTTCCGCTTGCAAAGATGGCCGCTTGCAAAGGTCATTTATGTAGATGAAACAGAAATTTAGGTCTCGGAGAAGGAAATGCATAAACCGTTGAAAGGATTTCTTTTTTTTTTTAAATAAAAAGTATTGTTATAAGGTGTAGAATATGTAACACAACAAAAATAAATACCTTTTAAGATCTAGGTCCCACAATAACTTGCGCTTCAAGGAATTGATTAACGCTTTTTTTAAACCTCTGTGGATTGAAGCCACCTGAGACTAAGGATTCCGGCAAACTATTCCATTTGTATGCAGTTCGGACTACGAAGTCCCTCTGCGATCTGCCAGTATGACAGCGCGGGATCTCGACCGTTTGACTGGTTGCGGTAGCCGAGTGCTAAGTGGAACGGGGGTAAGAATAAGTTTGAGGCATGATGCTGCTGATCTCATCTGAGCACTGTTGATGACGATATTTGTAAAAAACAACGAGGTCAGCAGTGCGACGATATTGTAGGGAATCAAGTTTTGATGTCAAAGCTCGATTACCCACAATTCGTATAGCTCGCTTTTGAACAGAGTCCAAGAGAGCTAAGTAAGATGGAAACAGAAGCAGCACCCCAAACTTGACAACAGTACTCCATACAGGGACGAATATAGGACTTATAAACATGGAGCAATTGGTATAGAGTGAAGCAATTTTTGCATCTATTTAGGAGGCCACGTTTTTTAGACGCGCTTTTTGCCATCGCCATTACATGATCGTTCCAGAGTAGGTCATTTGAAACTGTGACACCCAATAAACGAATGTTTTTACATTCACCAATTGGCTCATCAGACATACTGAATAAAATATCGTTGGGGAACTCGGTCTTTGATCTGGAAACAATCAACAGCTGTGTTTTGGTAGAGTTGAAATTGACTAGGTTTTGCTCACCCCAATCGGCGACTTTTTTTAGGTCTTTATTCACGTTTATGGCAGCGTCTCTCCGGGCAGAATTATTTCGTTTGTGTATTTTACCTTTTGAAGGAAGGGGTTCGAACGACTTGTGCAGAGTACTATCATCTGCAAAACTATTTATCGGGTTGCTGGTGATTTTCAACAATTCGTTGATACAAATCAAAAATAGGGTTCGGAACAATACTGAGCCTTGAGGTACACCAGCATTAATTAGTTTAGACTCAGAAGAAAATCCGTCTAAGAAGACCGAAATGTATGGGTTGGATAGAAAATTTTGAATCAGCTTCACAACATTGGAATGAAAACCATACGCAACGAGCTTCTTGATTAAGTTGGCATGCCAGACTCGATCGAATACCTTGGAGATGTCTAAAGCGATAACGTATGTTTCACCACCTTTATCAAGTATGCTGTTCCAACAATGTGCTACATAGTTTAATAGATTAGTACACTGAAAAAAATCTTGTACGTAATATTAATAATCAGTAATTATTAACCCATTTTTATTATATAAATCAAGTTTTTATTGTATTTACTACCTAAATTATTAATTTCAATAATGTGTTTATAATGGGATTATTGATAATACAAACCACCGTTTATTAAAAAAAATTTATCGTATTAATAAATTTATTTATTCAAATAATGAAAACACATAATCTCAAATTTTTAATAATAATTTTCATTAGTTAATCAACCAATTATTGACAAAAAATTAGAGGAAAGGTCAAAAAGGGAAACAATTGATCGAAAAGGTTATCAACGTTCTTATTAATATGACAATCAGAGTATTTTATCTTTTATTTTGTAATAACTTCGGTCTGAAAGACCTAAGTATTACATTCATGAACTCAAAGTGAAATTCTTACCCCTACTTTTTTTGGCATTTCTCGACGTTTTAGGACCTACTGATTCTAAAAAAAGCAAAACAAAAAATGTATGTCTGTCTGTCGGCCGGCCAACCGTCACAACCGATGAAATCTAGAAAACCGCTGGTCGGATTTGAAAATTATTTTTTTCTAAAAATAGATTTACTCAATGGGAAGAGCCGAAGAGACGATGTTTCGATAACTGTACCGGAAGTGTGTCGAAAAAATCGTCAAGTCTGTCAAAACAAGGAAATTTGCATATTTTTTGCTTAAAAACTTTCATTTTAAGTGATTACGAGAAAGAACATGAAATTTGGAGAAATCTTGATGGTCGGGATTGGTATGTGAGACCAAAATCTAGATTATTGCCTTATAAGTTTGTCAAAAAAATGTTGTCAAGTGTGTCAAAAGAAAGATTTTTATTTACTTTTTACCCAATTTTTTGGAAAAAAATAAAATTAATAGTTTGTATGATATGAAATTTTATTATTATTATAGAGAATTATGGCATTATAAGTTTGTCAAAAAAATGTTGTCAAGTGTGTCAAAAAATGATTTCATTGATATTTTAGCCAAGTTTTTGGGAAAAACTGTAGCTGTTTTTATGAATTAAATGTAATTAAAAATGAAATTGGACATGGAAATTTTTGAATTTTTTTATAGTTTTTAAAATATTTTTGGAATTTTAAAAGAAGTTTGTATTTTTGATTTTGTAATAATTTTTGCAATATTTTTAGAATTTTGGAAAAAGTTTTAATTTTTGATTTTGTAAGAGTTTTTGGAATATTTTTGGAATTTTGAAAAATTTTAAATTTTTGATTTTATTATATGTTTTTAGAATTTTGAAAAAAGTTTCTATTTTTGATTTTGTAATAATTTTTGGAATATTTTTAGAATTTTGAAAAAAGTTTGATTTTACTATAATTTTTACAATATTTTTGGAATTTTGAAAGAAATATGAAATTGTGATGTTGTATTATTTTCTCGAATCGCTTCAATTTTTTAAAAATTGAACCTTTATTTAAAATTCTAAATATATTCCAAAAATTGGAATAAAATCAAATATTTAAACATTTTTCTAAATTCTAATAATATTCCAAAAATTCTTAAAAATTCAAAAATTCAAACTTTTTCCAAAACTCTAAAAATATTGCAAAAATTATAACAATATCAAAAATTGAAACTTTTTCCAAAATCATAAAAATTATAATAAAATCAAAAATTAAAAATTTTTCAAAATTATAAAAATATTCCGAAAATTCTTACAAAATCAAAAATTGAAACTTTTTCAAAATTCCAAAAATATTTCAAAAACTATAACAAATTCGAAAATGTCCAATAAACATTTTTTTTTTGTTTTTCCGTCTCCGCTTATCATTCATACTCGTTTGGCACCAAAATTTTTCCGAAATTCTGAGATGAAGTCCATTGCAATAGGTAGATTTTTATATGAAATCTACCTAAAATTAAAGAATTATATTTTTTTTTTTTTTTTTTTTTTAATAAAATGTGTTGTGTAATAGGGTTTATAATATGTGTCACAACAACACATAAATACCTTTTAAGACCTAGGTCTAGACCTGGGTCCCACAACAACTGGCGTTCTGAGGTGTAGATTAACGCTTTTTTTAAACATCTGTGGGTTGAAGCCACCTGAGACTAAGTGTTCCGGCAAACTATTCCATTTGTACGCAGTTCGGACAAAGAAGTCTCTCTGCGATCTGCCAGTATGACAGCGCGGGATCTTTACCGTTTCACTGGTTGCGGCAGCCGATTGCCGAGTGGAACGGGGGTAAGAATAAGTTTGAGGCATGATGCCGCTGATTTCATCTGAGCACTGTTGATGACGATATTTGTAAAAAACAACGAGGTCAGCAACAGTGCGACGATGTTGTAGGGAATCAAGTTTTGATGTCAAAGTTCGATCACCTACAATTCGTATAGCTCGCTTTTGAACAGAGTCCAAGAGGGCCAAGATGGAAACAGAGGCAGCACCCCAAACTTGACAGCAGTACTCCATACAGGGACGAATATAGGACTTATAAACATGGAGCAATTGGTATGGAGTGAAAAATTTTTTGCATCTATTTAGGAGGCCGAGTTTTTTAGACGCGCTTTTTGCCATCGCCATTACATGATCGTTCCAGAGTAGGTCATTTGAAACTGCGACACCCAATAAACGAATGTTTTTGCATTCACCTATTGGTTCATCACACATACTAAATAAAATATCTTTGGGGAACTCGGTCTTTAATCTGGAAACAATCAACAGCTGTGTTTTGGTGGAGTTGAAATTGACAAGGTTTTGGTCACCCCAGTCGGCGACTTTATTCAGGTCTTTGTTCACGTTTATGGCAGCGTCTCTCCGGGCAGGATTAATTCGTTCGTGCATTTTACCTTTTGAAGGAAGGGGCTCGAACGACTTGTGCAGAGTACTATCATCTGCAAAACTATTTATTGGGTTGCTGGTGATTTTCAACAATTCGTTGATATAAATCAAAAATAGGGTTGGGGACAATACTGAGCCTTGGGGTACACCAGCGTTAATTAGTTTAGACTCAGAAGAATATCCGTCTAAGGTTACCGAAATGGATCGGTCGGATAGAAAATTTTGAATCAGCTTCACAACATTGGGATGAAAACCGTACGCAACGAGCTTGTTGATTAAGTTGGCATGCCAGACTCGATCGAATGCCTTGGAGATGTCTAAGGCGATAACGTATGTTTCACCACCTTTATCAAGTATGCTGTTCCAACAATGCGCTACATAGTTTAATAGATCGGTAGTTGATCTTTTGTTTCGAAAACCGTATTGGCTGTCGGATATTAAATGATTTTCTTCCAGAAATTTTGAAATATGTGTATTGATATAATGCTCATAGACTTTGGATAGGACCGATAGTAAAGCTATTGGCCTATAATTTGAGATATCGGATTTTGGTCCCTTTTTGGGGACGGGCTGGACATTTGCCAACTTCCAGCACGAGGGAAATATACCAGATTTGTAGGATTGGTAGAATATTTTAGTTAAAGTTGGTGCAAGTTCTTTGGAAAAGGTTTTTAAAATAATGGGTGGAATATTGTCCATTCCTGATGCTTTGTTGATGTTTAACCCCTTTAAAAGTTTAGCGACTATTTTGGGTTTGAAGTGAAGTTCATTCATATTAACTCCTGAAGACTGGATTTGGGGTATTTCTTTAGGGGTTTCCAAAACAGTGGAGTTCAGAGCAAAGCGTTCAGCGAACAAGTTAGCTTTGCTTGCGGGATCATTGACGATTAAATCACCATCAATAATAGGGGGCATAGAAAATTTTGTACCAGAATTTAAAGAATTAATGGCACTGTAGAAACTCTTGTCAGAAACAGACATAGACGTAAGTTTTGAGGCTTTCGCTCTGTCAATTTCGGACTTTTCGTTTGAGATAATCTGATTAGATATTTTGTTGGCCTTTAGATATTGGGATCGATTAGTGGGAGTTTTGTTATGAATCCAAATATTAAATGATCTACGTTTGTTTCTAAGTGCCGTTTTGGCAGCTTTCGAATACAAGTATTTTTGTTTGGGTTTTACTATGGAGAAAGGGACAAATTTATTGATAGCAAATTGGATGGTTTCTGTAAAGTTTTGAGCAGAAACATTTACATTGTCAGTGTAAAAACAATGACGGTCGAAAGGGAAACCATGGAAAAAATTTTGAAGACCACTCTTATCCATTTTTGAGTAGTGAAATATTTTACGGGGTTTGGGAGCTGTAGTTTTAAGTAAATCAGTTTTGATAACTGATGAGATTAAATAATGATCAGAATTTCCAATACTACCTTTCGCAACATCGACACTCGTAATATCTGGCATTGTGGTAAGATAGAGATCTAGTAGAAAACTATTATCACCGCCATTACGGGGAGTGAAAGTCGGGCTTTTAACAATTTGGAATAGGCCCTGAGACGCGGCAAAAATTTCTGCCAGTTTTCCACTATTGTCAACATCGTCGGTCGATTTGGAGAATTCCAACCATGATTTGTTGTGGACGTTGAAGTCACCGGTAACAATAACTTCACAATTAGGGGACTTTGCTCTAATCTCGTCCATAATTTTTGTCAGTATATTAAAAAAGTTTGGGTTACGTTTGTTGGGGGACCGGTATAAAGCTATTGTAAAAAAAGTCATTTCTGGAAGACAAATCTTTAAAACCATTGTATTGAAGCCGTCACCGTGTAGTTCAAAATTTGGAAAGCGCGTGTACGCAACACTCTCATGAATGAATGCGCATACGCCCTGATGGAGTTTGAAAGCTGATTCGAGCCTATATTTGGAATTAAGCGATTCTATAAAGAGAAAATTTTCAGAAACTTGTGTTTCTGTAAGGAATAGAATGTTCGGTTTGTCGTGCTCAAGATGATGTTGCACGTGGTCATGGTTAGCGTTCAATCCGCAGATGTTTTGAACATGTATTTTAAAATTTTTTATTGATTCATATATGTTTTGTCCCTGCAAATTCCGTGGACATGCCGCTTTATGGGCGGGTGGATTGCGCAAATTTGCTTTACCACTTGCAGACTTAT
>CAVNZG010000677.1:0-60405 GCA_963693315.1 Diogma glabrata
GTCATTACCAATTTTTATATTCTCGCTAGGAAATAGTGATGCAAGAACTTTATTGTTTCTTAAGACATGTAAAACTTCCTCTTGGGAATTCAAAATAATTTTCAATGGGCGAATACATTGAGCAGTGAACTTGCCTAACCGATGTATTTTAAATTGTTTTTTAATGGATTTCATAGTTTCATTATCAAATAAAACATTAACTAGTTGATTATCCTTTATAGTATCATTATCATCCGGTAGATTAAAAACTATGACATTATAACGTCTTGCAAGCTTTTCATTAATCTCTCTCATGACTTCAGCTCCGACAATATTCATATTTACTTCATTACTCTTGATGCTATTTAAGCGATTAATATCGTTGTTAATTTTCGGCAAAATCGACTTATGTAGATTGGCATTATATTTTTCAATGTCATGCACTCTGGATTTGTATATTTTCAGATTTTACTATCTGTATTTCACTTTTGATAGCTTTAACTTCAGAACACAGGATATCCAATTTAGTATCTATTAGCTGAGCCAGGTCTATCTTTAAACTTTTTAACATATCAGGAATCATGTCTATGTTCATAGTTTGAGTTGGAGTACAATTCTTATCAGTGCAACTTTCGCAGATATACATCATTTTAACTGTAGATTTTATCTGGATCACTTTTTCTTCAGATGCACTGATGTTAGCACAGTTTGATGATCTAGTACTCGCATGATAAACTTCTTTACACAAGTAGCATTTAACCAAATTAGTTGATAGATCAACAGCTTGCTTACATTTACCACAAAATGACATCTTGAATCAACTTAAATTAGCTGCTTTGCTAAAATAAACCTTTGCTAAAATAACAAATTATAATTTAACTATAGTATTAAAACAAAGCCTTTATGTTATATACAGCAAAATCAATTAAATAATCAGATGTTGACACAGAACTAAACTTCTCCGTTATTTGGTATCAAGGACAACTGATGAGATGATGATTTAATAATATTTACTGTTTTCAATTAAATCGGTAGTATGTAATTGTAAGGTTGAATTACGTCGAACAAAAATTCATATTCAATAAGCAAAGCAAATGCTCACTTCCTAACTAAACTTTAGTTTTCACTATCACTGAATATACGTAGTAGAAATAAATATTTTATTTAGTGAGAAACAGTTGACTTAAGACACATAACTTAGTTAGACTTTACAGAAATTTAACTCAACAAATTGCAACAAAAAGTATATATGTTTACTGTACCACGTTCGATTATAGAAATCTTTATGGTTATGATTATAGAAATGTATGATTATAGAAATGATTATGGAAATTTATGATTATAGAAATTTAACTAAATTGAAGCTAATCATGCATTATTTTTTGTTTTAAAGATAAAATTCGTTGTGCATATGACTGTCGGGAATCAATTTTTTTTGTTCTGAAGCAAAATTATAAAAATGGCGTTATAAACTAAGAGATTTTTTTTATGTTAAATATCATATATTTTATTATTAAATGAACTTTTTAAAATATTATAAAAATTATTATGTAGTACAATAAATAAAACTAGGAATCGCCCAGTGGTCAAAATTCGGCCATTGTAAATAGAAATTGTAAATGGACCTCATAACCAAATAGCTACAACACATTATTTCAGAGTTTAATTAATTAATATAGATTGATTTTGAATTGTGAAACAAATAACTTGAAAAAAAAAACATAATAATCGAACAAAACACTCAAAAAACACAATTATCACATTTTTGCCTCAAGATCTTTCCTACAATAAATATATTGTCACACTTTTGATTGAGCAAATATTTTAAAATTGTACCGCAAAAATTATGCTTGCATATTTATATATAGATAAAGATTTTGAATTGTGAAACAAATAACTTGAAAAAAAAACAAAATAACCGAACAAAAAACTCAAAAAACACAATTATCACATTTTTGCCACTTTTTCTGAAAAAATCGTCAAAATTAAAAAAAAAGGATTTTTCGGCGCATCTACTACTCAAGACCTTTCCTACAATATACATATTGCCACACTTTTGATGGAGCAAATATTTTATAAATTGTACCGCAAAAATCATGCTTGCGTATTTATATATAGAAGAAGATAGATATAAATTTTAAATTGTGAAACACATACCTTAAAAAAAAAACAAAATAACCCAACAAAAAACTCAAAAAACACAATTATCACATTTTTGCCATTTTTTCTGAAAAAAACGTCAAAATTCAAAAAAATGTGTTTTTCGATACATCAACTACTCAAGACCTTTCCTACAATACACATATTGCTACACTTTTGATGGAGCAAATATTTCAAAATTGTACCGCAAAAATTATGCTTGCGTATTTATATATAGATAAATACAATTGTTAAAAATGATTTACTTATTTTACAAACAGAAGTTTCTTTTGAATAGGAAAACACTTCTGCAATTATTTCCTTTGTTTTAGATGGCATAAAAAAATGAAATGTTTAGTTCTCACTTTTACTAATCACTTATCACTCTTACAATAAATAATTTGACAGTCTCAACTGCAAACAATATATATAAAATTGAAAGTATGTTTGTTTGTTCTTAATGCATTAATACATTAATCATCATGAAAATTTGGGTAGTTGTTGTGTAAACTTAATTTGCTTTTTATTTTCCTATCGTTTTAAACGGTAGTTGGCTTTGATCAATGTTTTTTTTGTTGAACATAATTTTTATGAAATTAAAAATAACGTAAGAAAGATAGAATAACCTGCAACAATTACATTTGTATATCAAATTATATGTATTGGAATTCAACACATGTTAGAAATTTTATCATCTTCACCAAATATGTTGTTGGTTTGGAATTGTTTGTAATACATGTTTCTAAAATTCAGTGAAGACATAAAACTTGTAACTTGATACTTGATAACATCGATTATATCGATTTGAAGCTCACAATTACGAGAAGAAGCATTGCTTATGTATGATTAAACATGGATGGCAATGATGATAAATAAACTAATTAAAACTGGTGGCACTTAGCCGATAGTGATTTGCAAACAGCAACAATGCGCATTAATACCAATTAATTTTCTTAGATTCCCGCAGGAAGATTTGTAAAATTTAAAATTGTTGATCTATGGGTGTGACAACCACGTGTACTTTAGTCACTGCTATTGGCATATGAGTTATCTTGAGATATTGTGTACCACTGGCAATAGCAGTGCAATCTCATTAACCAAAGTGATATCTTAGGGGTGTTGGCGGATCAAGTATTTTTAATCAACGATACCATCCCTTACTCTAAGTTACGGAATATTCTTTGATGACATCCTATTTTTTTTAAAGTAAAATATGTTTGGTAGTAGAAATTACAAGGTGTGTCACAACAACCCATAAAAACTTTTAAGAACAATGTCCCACAACAACATGCTTTCTAAGTTGTTGATAGACGCATATTTGTATATGATATGTTTTGATTATTTTAAATATAAAAATGTATATAAAAGTTTCTTGAAATGCTGATAGATGTGAAACCTAGAATAATTTTAATGATTTTAATTTAAACATTCTGAAATTTTAATTTGCAATGCTACAATAATTGGAAGATACAAAAAAAACACAGCTATTTCACAGATTTAAGTTTTCACTTCTGTCGGCAGTCCTTAACACTGCTTTTTTTTTTTGTTGCGTGTTTGTTTATATCTGTAAAAATCTTTTCGTTAAAATGTGTTTAAAAAATAATTCTATTTCCATTACATGCTGTCTCTTTTCAGATTTCACTTTTATATACATAGTTTGCAAAACAAGGTTACGATAATCCAGTTTTGAAACACGATAGTATTGAAAGCAGTCAAATCGTGGAGCGACCGACTGCAAAATAGCGAGATTTTCAGGAATTCGCGATAATCTAGTTTATTGTTTATCATGGGTATAAGAATACTAGTTTCACCGTGTCCTACTTTCGGTAGGAGAGTCCTTCTTTGTAGCAAGAATGCCCTCCATTCTCCTTTACTATAAAAATTTCCTACTTTAAGCAAACTGTAATACAATAACTTACACAGAGCAAAATTTTTACAGAAAGCTATTTTTATATTAAAGGAAAATGTAAATATATATATAAAACAGTATTGTTTATGAGTAACTGACCTACAACTTAAGCTTATTGATTTTTATAACAGTTCCAACGAATCAGCAGATGATATGTTTAGCTGCATTTCTGATTTCTTAAAAAGTTTAAATTTAAGTTTTTCGAGTGTTACTGCATTGGAGGTCGATAACATAAATGCGAATTTGTATGCGTTATAAATAAATAAAGTAGTATTACAGAAATAACACATATACATTCATACTTACACCAAATAGAATAGTACATTATTTAATTAGGAGCTAAAGTTATACTTTTTGTGTTGAGTCTATAGTTTGAGGGCCGGCCGCAGGGAGGCCGACAATTATAGACGAAACACAAAAAGTCACTTTAGCTCCGAATTAAATACACTATTTTTTCGGCAAACGTTTAAATTTTTTATAAATATGAAATTAATGCATCAAACTTTTTATAAATATGAATTTGTATCGTCATAATTACTTCCAAAAAAGAGAAAAAAACATTTAAATTTGTATGAATAAAATTTTTTATCAAAGCAGTCTTTTCAAAATTTCATAATATGAGAATCAACTTATTTTTTGTTGTCATGGCTATACAAAATGTTTGAAAAAATAACAAACTAACAAATAACAAATGCTACTTTACAGCCTCCGTAATATAAAATAAAAATGGTGTTACTTTCGCTGCCGCTAGACGTTACTTTTGCTGTCAGGCTAAAAAGTAAGACTTTAGCTAACTCCCTAGCGGCAGTAAAGTTAAACTTTACAGCCGTTTGCCGAAAATAGTACATTATTTAATTAGGAGCTAAAGTTATACTTTTTGTGTTGAGTCTATAGTTTGAGGGCCGGCCGCAGGGAGGCCGACAATTATAGACGAAACACAAAAAGTCACTTTAGCTCCGAATTAAATACACTATTTTTTCGGCAAACGTTTAAATTTTTTATAAATATGAAATTAATGCATCAAACTTTTTATAAATATGAATTTGTATCGTCATAATTACTTCCAAAAAAGAGAAAAAAACATTTAAATTTGTATGAATAAAATTTTTTATCAAAGCAGTCTTTTCAAAATTTCATAATATGAGAATCAACTTATTTTTTGTTGTCATGGCTATACAAAATGTTTGAAAAAATAACAAACTAACAAATAACAAATGCTACTTTACAGCCTCCGTAATATAAAATAAAAATGGTGTTACTTTCGCTGCCGCTAGACGTTACTTTTGCTGTCAGGCTAAAAAGTAAGACTTTAGCTAACTCCCTAGCGGCAGTAAAGTTAAACTTTACAGCCGTTTGCCGAAAATAGTACATTATTTAATTAGGAGCTAAAGTTATACTTTTTGTGTTGAGTCTATAGTTTGAGGGCCGGCCGCAGGGAGGCCGACAATTATAGACGAAACACAAAAAGTCACTTTAGCTCCGAATTAAATACACTATTTTTTCGGCAAACGTTTAAATTTTTATAAATATGAAATTGATACATCAAACGTTTTATAAATATGAATTTGTATCGTCATAATTACTTCCAAAAAAGAGAAAAAAAACATTTAAATTTGTATGAATAAAATATTTTTATCAAAGCAGCCTTTTCAAAATTTCATAATATGAGAATCAACTTATTTTTTGTTGTCATGGTTGTCATGGTACAATATGTTTGAAAAAATAACAAACTAACAAATGCTACTTTACAGCCTCCGTAATATAAAATAAAAATGGCGTTACTTTTGCTGTCGCTAGACGCTACTTTTGCTGTCAGGCTAAAAAGTGAGACTTTAGCTAACTCCCTAGCGGCAGTAAAGTTAAACTTTACAGCCGTTTGCCGAAAAACCTTATTATTTAAAAAAAAAATTAAAAATCTTTTAACTGAAAAATGAAGTGGAACAAATCCAACGAGTTTTTTAGTTTTGATACCCTAGGGCCTAGGGGTAGTGTATCCTTTTTTGAAACTTTTAAAACGTGGCAACCCGGAGTTAAACCAATGTTGAATTAAAGATTACTTATGTTTTTACTAAAATAAATAGAAAATGATAATAAAATATTTATTGTTTTGCGCAAGCAAAATATTTAAAAAAAAAATCAACATCAAAATTAAAAATTTTATAAATTTTGAAATAAAAGTATGTTGAACAAGTAGGCTTTGACCAATATATTTGTTATTTCTTTTCAAACAAATCGAATAACTATGACGACAAAGAATAACAAATATTTTAATTGGATAAGGAAATTTGGAATCGAAACGTCGCTTTGATAGAAATTTCAACTTTTTATAGAATTTGAACAAATACAAATGTTTTTTGCTTTTTTGGACGTAACTATGACAACAAAATATATGGCTAAAAAGTGGCACTTTAAGGCCGAAAATCACAGTAATAAAGTAACACATTAATATGTAGGCGAATAAAATAATTATTTTAATTGGATTATAAAATTT
The DNA here is from genome assembly GCA_963693315.1 of Diogma glabrata. NCBI lineage: Eukaryota > Metazoa > Arthropoda > Insecta > Diptera > Cylindrotomidae > Diogma > Diogma glabrata. The sequence continues at coordinate 6,519 of CAVNZG010000677.1, forward strand.
TGAATTTAAGGTTGCTTTGATAAAATTTTCTTTTTTTTATAGAATTTAAAATGTTTTTTTACTTTTTTGGACGTAACTATGACAGCAAAATATATGGTTGAAAAGTGACACTTTAAGGCTGCAAATCACAGCAATAAAGTAACACTTTAATATGTAAGCAAATAAAGAAGTATTGTATGTCCGGTTTTAAACGTCGACTATTTATCTCTCTTTCTCTCGGTTAACGTCCTAAGCCTTTGTCCTCCTTCAAAAATTTGTTAATTTGATCAAAAAGCTCTCTTTGTAGCATAAACTACAACAACTACCTATTGAAGTTTAAGGTTGAGGTAAGACTAATTCTATTAAACTTACTTTTTCAGTTTTCTTTATCTATAATATATGTGTGCTTTAATTGTGGATCATACATCTTCTGCTCTTGCATTTCTAATATTTGCTTTTAAAAATTCATTTTTGTTTAAAAATAACATTAAAAAAACTTATAAATAACATTTTGCTCACCAGAAAAAATATAAATTCAAGTTTATATTTCCTCATGTTGTTTAAATGCCAGTAAAGTTTGAACAGTTGAAATGTTGAGTGAGGTCAAAGTTTATTGTTTAAATTCATTAAAAGTTATATGTTTGTTTATCGTACTGTAAATTTTATAAAATCTAGCAACAGAAACCATGGTCTGACTCTGATAAAATTTTCAGAAAATATGTTTAACCTTCGCGTGAACGGAAATTTTTAGCTACTGATATGAACAGTATCTACCCCGGTAGATATTACATAAATCATAATATCTACAAACGTAACTGTGTATTTATTTTACTTTTGTGTAAGCATACAATAAAAGCATATATTTAAAAATAAAGTTACTTGTTTTTCACATTGACCAGTAAAAATTTTCATATAAGAAAAAAGGAAAAAAATATCTACCCGGGTAGATATTTGTTTTCTTACGTAATATCAACTTACATAATATCAACAAACGTGTAATAATATCAAACGTGTATTAATATCATAATATCATTTTGCTTTTGTGTAAGCATACAATAAAAGCATATATTTAAAAATAAAGTTACTTGTTTTTAACATTGCCCAGTAAAAATATTCATATAAAACCCAAGGTAAAAATATCTACCCGGGTAGATATATGTTTTCTTGCGTAAAAAAAACCATAAAAATCCAAAAAAAAGTGTTAAAAGGAAGTCCAAAATACTTTTTTCTCAAATTTTGCGAAATGAATTTAAAAATTAGTCACATAGCTGAACAGGCATGATGATTGGTTAAAAACTCATAAAGTTATTGAATTACAAAAACCGTGATATCTACCCGGGTAGATACTGTTCACGCGAAGGTTAATGCGTTTTGTACATTATTTGAGCTATGAATTTTTTTATGATGAAGATTTTAAAGATGAAACAATATTATCGTTACTCGAAATACGAAGTCATTGTGTTGCAGTCACCGTTACATCTAATTGGTAAAGTACAAGTCTTGTGACTCAAGCGTGTTAAGTTCAATTTTCAACAAAAGGTTCAGAGCCAGTAGTCTCTTTTTAAAATAAGTGTTGACTAAGACCTGGTCGTTTATTACGCAGTACTGCGTATTAAAAGAAACGTTATTTCAAGTTTTGAACAAGTATTGATTTGTAACGTTTGATGTCTGATTAGTATTCATCCCGGTTAATGAAAAGATCTGCCACCTACGCATATCGGGAATATAAAACAAGATCTCTCACATTGCTGTACATGTGCTCACTGAAGCTAAGACCATCGAAGATAAGGACACATTCCACATAGCACTAGAACTTGAAACACATTATGAAATCAACACAAATATCGATCGATTCATATGCAATTTCATAGCATACGAATGCAAAGCATGTTTCTTTTCAAGTGTTTTGGATAGGCGATCCTTAAAAGGCGCGTGCTTTTGAAATGACTACCTCCTTGTAATTACTAAAACAAGGTTTAACTTTCCAACACAGGCATTAAAAAATTTAATCTATGGAAAAAGTTTATCACGTAATCTCTAATGAATGCTGAAACTGAGAGAGATATTAACACCATATTGCCAAAACGATTCAAATTCAAATACTCTCTATGCGGAGAGGCTTATACGTACAGTTTCTACCTGACCACATTATTCTAAACTCTACAAAGTCAATATTGAGATTTTACGTTAGCCGGTACAAATGAGTATGCTACCTGAAATGCCTACAACGACTAGACTCCGCAAAGGAAATCTATAAACTGGCAGGACAAGCCTATTCAATGTTGTGTAGACTAACAAAGATAGAATGATCCAAGAAAAATTATGAGGAGATTAAAAACTTCAATAAGGAACATCAATCACGTAACTTTTTTCAATTGACTTAAAGCTTAAGAACGGAACCTAAAAGTTTAGCGACTGTTATTCGAAATAAAGACGGAAAGCTGCTATCAGACGTTAAACATTATTTAATATTCTTGGGCCACTTACTCTAAGAATTTTCTTAACAAAAGTGACCAATAACAAGTCATTCAACAGCAAAACCTCTTCATACGTCAACAGTACATGCACATAAATCCAAAAGAGAGAAATTCAATACGGCGTTGTCAAAATTAAAACGCAATAAAGCACACGGCATCGATGAAATTACATCCAAAATGTTTGTACATGGTAGTGAAACTTTTTCGTCTATAAATTTTTCGAACTTGTTCATTTGATCTGGACGACTATAACAAAGCCACAAGCTTAAGATCTGTTAAAAACAATCAATAACTAGTGGGATGGGGGTATGGCCATAGGGGCCACGCCAAGAACTTCCCGTAAGGTTAAAAACTAACCAGTTACTGAATAAGGTATACTAAAGTACCAAACATAAACAAAATTGTACAATATAATTTAACTGCAATAAATACAAATAAAAAACGAGAAATTACAAAATAAATAATGAAACAAATTTGAAAAACAAGTCAACAAAAAGTGAATATTAGCTCAATGAGGGTTTTTAAAGCCTAAAATACGCAAAATTAACATTTATTTACTATACGACACATCAATTGTAATAATATTTTAAATAGAATTTGAATGTGTACATGCAGTGTGTAATCATATTTAAATTTAATAACATACTAACACTGAAACTGCAAACTAAAATAAGTTGTCTATACCGATTCAGAAGGTATTGAAAGGTGAAGATATCATTAAAATGATCAATAAAGGTGAAGATATCATTAAAATGATCAAAAATGATCTCCAACACAACAACCTAACCTTATGGTAAGATAAAAGGTCAGCATTTGTTTGATGAACGGCGACCACTATATACAAGATACCTCAAAAGCAAATTTGTTCTATCTCATGTTAACTAAAAAGTTTTACCAAACATTCGACAAAAACACTTAATAACTGTGGCTGTTGTTGTGATCAGAGCTGGAAACCGGTTTTTGAAAACCAAAAGCAAAACCGCAAAACCAAAAAACCACACCAAATCAGAAAAACCAAAACAGAAACCACAACCATATTCTAAAAATGATCAAAACCGGAACCAAAACCAAAACCACGTTTTAAAAATTATCAAAACCAAAACCATAACCGAAACCAAATTTTAAAAATCATCGAACCAAAACCGAACCAAAAACCAAATTTTAAAATAAACGAAACCAAAATCAAATCTAAAAATTTAGTCAAGTTCAATAATATTGTTAAAAAATTAAGACAATACAACAATAAAATAAAATAAAATAAAATAAAATGGAACAACAAATACTGCCGTGCTAAACACAGAGGTGGTATCTTACTTTTTTGTCAAAAATCAGTTACGAATCTAACATGATATAAAAATAGTCGATTAATTAAAATTAAAACATTTGAGCAATTTCACGAAGATTCAACAACGTTTTGACTTGACCCCTTTTAATTTTGATTATTTTTTGTTTATGGATAGTCTTTCATAAATAAAAAATTACAAGTTTTCTTAGAATTTTTTTTTTCGACCAGGGGTCTTCACAGGGTGCCCCTCAATTTTTTGTTATTTTGTGATGTGAGTGCATTTTGACGAGCGATTGTAGAAAAACTACTGAATCGATCTCATAAATGATATGTCGTTGAATAGGTATTAGAACAAAGTTTTTAAAAATGTACACTGTTAATTTTTTGAAATAATTTTGAACGGTGTAACATAAGAAAAAAATGGTGTAATTGAAAAAAAGATGGTATAGCCTTTTTTTTTTTAAACTAAATTGAAACTTATTTTATATCTAACCACTTATGAAAGTTTAGGACACGTGTTTTTATTTGTCTTAAAGATAAAATTCGTTGTGCATATGACTGTAGGGAATCACTTTTTTTTGTTCTGAAGGAAAAAAAATTCTAAGGGAACTTGTATTTTTTATTTATGAAAGACTATCTATAAACAAAAAATAATCAAAATTAAAAGGGGTCAAGTCAAAATTTCCCAAAAATTTGCTGAACTTGCGTGAAATTGCTCATTTATTTTCTTTTTTCATTAAAAAAGTACTCTATAAAGATGTCGTATCTTAATATTACTTCGGTCTGAAAGACCTAAGTATTACATTCATGAGCTCAAAGTAAAATTCTTACCCCCACTTTTTTTAACATTTCTCGACGTTTTAGGACCTCCTGATTCTAAAAAAGCAACAAAAAAAATATATGTGTGTCTGTAGGATGGCCGTCCGGCCGCCGTCATTACCTACGCTGCAGGGAAACCGCTGAAGGGATTTCAAAAAAAATTTTTTTCTTAAAATAGGTATACTCAAGCGACAGGTCCAAAAGGACGCTGTGTTCGATAACTGCACCGGAAGTGTGTCCAAAAAATCATTATGTGTGTCAAACATAGCAAATTTTCACATTTTTGGCTTAAAAAACGTTCATTTTAAGTGATTACGAGTAGGAACATTAAATTTGGAGAGATCTTGATGGTAGGGATTGGTATATGAGATCAAAAACTAGATTATTGCATTTTAAGTTTGTCAAAAAAATGTTGTCAAGTGTGTCAAAAGAAAGATTTTTATTTAGTTTTTTTACCTAATTTTTTGGAAAAAAAAATAAAATTAATTGTTTGTTTGAAATGAGATTTTATTATTATTATTGAGAATTATGGCATTATAAGTTTGTCAAAACAATAATGTCACACTTGACAAAAAATGATTTCATTTATTTTTTAGTCAATTTTTTGGAAAAAAAATGTAGCTGTTTTTATGACGTAAATGTAATTGAAATTGAAATTGGACATTGACATTTTTGAATTTGTTATAGTTTTTGAAATATTTTTGGCATTTTGAAAAAGTTTGTATTTTTGATTTTGTAATAATTTTTGCAATATTTGTAGAATTTTGGAAAAAGTTTTAATTTTTGATTTTGTAAGAATTTTTGGAATATTTTTAGAATTTTGAAAAATTTTTAATTTTTGATTTTAGCATAATTTTTGGAATTTTGAAAAAATTTTCAATATTTGATTTTGTTATAATTTTTGCAATATTTTTAGAATTTTGAAAAAAGTTTGAATTTTCAAGAATTTTTGGACTATTTTTGGAATTTAGAGAAAGTTTAAATATTTGATTTCATTCTAATTTTTGGAATATTTTTGGAATTTAGAATTTTTTAATTTTATATATATATATATTTAGAATTTTGAAAAAGTTTTATTTTTTGATTTTTTAAGAATTTTTGGAATATTTTTAGAATTTTGAAAAGTTTTAAATTTTTGATTTGTTTATAATTTTTGGAATTTTGAAAAAAGTTTTAATATTTGATTTTGTAATAATTTTTGCAATATTTTTAGAATTTTGGAAAAGTTTAAATTTTTAAGAATTTTTGGAATATTATCGGAATTTAGAAAAAGTTTAAATATTTGATTTTATTCTAATTTTTGGAATTTTGAAAAAGTTTGATTTTATTTAATTTAACAATATTTTTGGAATTTTGATTATAATTTCCCGGCAACGTATTGATGTTGCGTGCCAGTTTCGTAATAAATTTTTAAACAGATATACAAAATACTTGTACTTTAACAAAGAGTTATGTTTGATATACATCGCTGCCCAAAGCTAAATACAATGTCCTCGTGAAAGTTTTTTGCCGAAAACTATATCAAAATCCTTAACCCAGACCGAAGTCTTGATATTTTGTCCATTACTATAACAATTAGCTGTATCTATCAATTCCTAAGCTACTTCAGCCGTAACTTTACTGTCTTACTGTTATTATACTGTCTTTCAATAACTTTCCAACCCAAAATATGACTTCCCGATCAGTTGGACAGTACAAATAATTTAGTGATTATGATTTTTAGTGTGATTTTTGTTAAAATTTTATAAATTTGGCTTTGGAAATTATTGTTGTTAGAAATAACATTTCGAATATAAATTTAAAGATCATGTTTTAAGTTTATTTTAAATTCTTTTATTTGAATAGCAATGAATAAAAGAGTAAACAAACCACGGTAGCAAGTTCGCCTTGTCATATCTTGAAATGACAAGGTGCTACGCAGAAATGAAACACTTTCCCGTGTGCATGTAATGTATGTTAAATTGGCTCGACATTTTTTACTGACGGATGACGGATACTCAAACATTTTTTAGCTATTAACCAAAACCGAAACCAAAACTAAAATTTATTGTCTAGAAAAACCAATACCGAAACCAAAACCATAATTGGCCATTGAGAAAAACCAAAAACCAAACTATTACAAATATTTTATGGTTTCCAGCCCTGGTTGTGATATATTTAAAAGAATAAGATACAGTTTTTAACCGAAAGTTACAAGTTGCAAAGCTACCATAAACATTACAAAAACCTTATGCTCTAAGTTTCCAAAATTAAAGGTCAGGACTGAGTGTTATTGAAGTCTAAATAAAACAGTTGTTCAACGAACCACATGACATCCTCCCCGTCTCCTTTGCCAAATTTTGAATATAGCTCATTCAAAATAGCATATTTTCCATACTCAAATAAACCCGGATGCGTTTGTAGCTCATTTTAATTCAAAAGTTTCATCAAGTTGTCATGTGTTTGCGTAATGAAAATAACACCTATTTTTCAAATTTTCTTTAAAAACTCAAAAAGTAAGATAGCAATTGTTTATACAAATGTCATTATAAATGTTTGACATAATAACAAACAAAATGGGAGGTAAACGGTCTTGATAGCATTATTTATTCTCGTAATATTTGCAAGAGATGATTTTCTGTTTTTTGGAAACCACTAAAAAATAAATGAACTGATTTCATTAGAAAAGGACTGGGCTGTTAGTTACGCCAAGATAAATCGATTATGACCATTGAAGTTGAAATCGGATCATCCGTTGTTGAGAAAGCGTCCACAGTTGACCGTAAACAGTTTACCAGGCAATCTACTCTTGAACCTTACTTGAACCTTTTTGTCAAATTTAGAACATAACTCAGGTTTTTGATATTCAAGTAAGCCCGGATGCGTTTGCAGCTCATTTACATACAAAAGTTTCATCCAGATATCATGCGTTTGCGTAACGAAAACAACACGTAGTTTTTTCAAATTTTGTTAAAAATCTCAAAACTCAGATAGCAATTGTTTATACAAACCTCATTATAAATGTCTGACATGATGACAAACAATATAGAAGCTTCATGATCTTCATAGCATTATTTAATTTCATGATATTTGCAAGAGATGATTTTCAGTTTTTTGGAAACCACTAAAAAACAAATGATTTAATTTCGCTAGAAAAAAACTGGGCTCTAAGTACGACAAGATACATCGATTGCGATCATTTTCGTTAAAATCGACCCATCCGTTGTTGAGAAAGCGTCCACACAGCGATATACACACACAAATACAGACTGCCAGCTAAAAATAGTCTAAACAGCTTCAGGAGGTCATGAAACGTAAAGATATCATAAAAATTCCAATATCGAAAATCGACCCAAAAACAATAACTTTCCATATCGGGAAGTTAAAAAAACATAATCACTCATTATGTGCAAACTGCACGGTACCAACAATGCACTTTTCTCGATATGGATTATCTTGAGAATAAATCGAGAGTTAAAAAAACATCTATCCCAACTTTTCGGTAGGGTCACACTGTAGTGGTCATACTGAGGTCATCTGAACTCAGTGTGACAAATACAGGTTAATGTGTTTTTAATGTTGTTCTTTAAATAAACTCCCAAGCCAAATGAATTTAAAAGCAGCTTTCATTTGATCAAGCAGTTCATTTACGAATTTAAAATCTGCTGAGAGAAACGTGGTTTGTGAAATTGCAATTATAAAATCGAATAGAATAAAAAATTGCTTTGAAAAGAGAGAGATCCGTTACAAACGTTTATCTCAATTCCTGCTCCTTCTGATCAGAGTTTATGTTTAACCATTTAACCCACTCGACCAGATGGACTTAACAACACAAATTTGAAATTTTTTTTTCAAAAATGATATCGTAATGGGCTGTTTCATTACTTAATTACTAAAGATTAAACCCGATTTTAATATACTTTTAAGCCCCATTTAAAACAACATAATTTACTAAAATGTCATTTTAAATACTAAGCTTTATTATGTTTTGTTATTGAAATTTAACAAAACATAATAAAACTTAGTATTTAAAATGACATTTTAGTAAATTATGTTGTTTTAAATGGGGCTTAAAAGTATATTAATAAAACAATAATAATAAAACAATTCCTCAAATAAAGATCTAGTTTGCTGAATTGCCGAATTCATTCAACTCTTTTAATTTCTCTAAATAAAAAAAATTAATAGTACATTATATACCGAGGTGATAAAGTAAATTTTCTACATTGAGGTGGATATTAATTCGCGAGAAACGAAGTTTCGAGCGAATTAAGCACCGAAATGGAGAAAATTTTCTTCACCGAGGTTTATATACTATTTTTTTACTACTTGATATAAAAAATGCACTAAAACTCTTAATTATTCACAAAATAAAATGTCAATTAATAAGCAAATGGTGAATAAATAAAAATTTTGATTTGGTGAAACATTGTGTATCATATCATTGGATTGCGTATTGGATATTTATTATTCAGGGCTGCTTAGTTAGAAATTTATTTTCAATTAATTTTCTTAAAACTATATAAAAATCACATATGCTTTGCATTAAAAAATATAGCTTTTATTTATTTTTGACATGAATTGAAATGAATTGAAAATCTATTCAATATTGTTGAGCCAAATTTAGAATTTTTTTAGTCTACAACTCACAACTAAACTAAATTTCAACAGAATTCTGTTTAACACGAATTAAAATTTCAAATAAACTAAACTATAGTTGCAAAGAAGTTTTTGCATTCATTCATTATTTATTATTATTAAAATAAAATCAAAACGCTTATTATTTTTGAATATATTATTATTATTTTAGGAAGAAACTAAAAAAATTCAAAGATGAACTCAGTTAACAAACGAACAAAAATTATATTTTCATTATTTACTAAGGTGCTAAAATACTTATTATTAGGTGTGGGGAATAATTATTAGTAACCTTAGCTGAGAAAAATAACTTTTGTCTTGGGTTTTTGAGTAAATAATTGAAATTTCTCAGGCAAGTAGTAAAAAAAATAAATTTTTATAATTGGAAACGTGTCATTATTTTTCGTTTGCGCGAAAATAACATTTTTAGAAAACAAAATTTAACGAAAACTCTTGTTTATCCTTTAAATGTATATTAAAGCACGTTTTGCGGAAAAGAAAATTAGCAAAAAAAAAAATAAACAGAGAAAAACTTCTATTGTTTTCCAATCCAATTAGTTAATTCATAAACATGATTGTTTAAGTTGTTGATCCTGATATTTTTAATAACAAAATTTTCAAGGTTTTATGCTAAGAAGTTTATGAGCAATTTCACGAAGATTCAACAACGTTTTGACTTGACCCCTTTTAATTTTGATTATTTTTTGTTTATAGATAGTCTTTGATAAATAAAAAATACAAGTTCTCTTAGAATTTTTTTTTTCGATCAGGGGTCTTCACAGGGTGCCCCTCAATTTTTGTTATTTTGTGATGTGAGTGCATTTTGACGAGCGATTGTAGAAAAACTACTCCATCGATTTTCATAAATGATATGTCGTGGAATAGGTATTAGAACAAAGTTTTTAAAAATGTACACTGTTAATTTTTTGAAATAATTTTTAACGGTGTGACATAAGAAAAAAATGGTGTAATTGAAAAAAAGATGGCATAGCCTTTTTTTTTTTTTTTTTAACTAAATTGAAGCTTATTTTATATCTAACCACTTGTGAAAGTTTAGGACTAGCGATATTTTTTGTTTTAGAGATAAAATTCGTTGTGCATATGACTGTCGGAAATCAGTTTTTTTTGTTCCGAAGGAAAATTATAAAAATGGCGGGTTTTAGATTCAGATTTTTTTTATTTTAAATATCAAATATTTTATTATTAAATGAACTTTTTAAAAAGCAATTTCAGTCAAGTTCAGCAAAATTTTGTGACATTTTGACTCGACCCTTTTTAATTTGGTTTATTTTGGTCTATATTTAAAAAAATTCTACTTGAAGCCGTATTTTTCATTTATCAAAGGCTATATAAATATATATATATATATATATATGAGCAATTTCACTCAAGTTCAGCAAATTTTTGAGAAATTTTGACTTGCCCCTTTTTAATTTTGATTATTTTTTGTTTATGGATAGTCTTTCATAAATAAAAAATTACAAGTTTTCTTAGAATTTTTTTTTTCGACCAGGTTTCTTCACAGGGTGCCCCTCAATTTTTTGTTATTTTGTGCTGCGAGTGCATTTTGACCAGCGATTGTAGAAAAACTACTGAATCGATTTTCATAAATAAAACGTTGTTGAATAGGTATTAGAACAAAGTTTTTAAAAATGAACACTGTTAATTTTTTGAAATAAGTTTTAACGGTGTAACATAAGAAAAAAACGGTGTAATTGAAAAAAAGATGGCATAGCCTTTTTTTTTAACTAAATTGAAGCTTATTTTATATCTACGCACAACGAATTTTCTCTTTAAAACAAAAAATAACGCGTGTCCTTAACTTTCACAAGTGGTTAGATATACATTTTTAAAAAATGATTATGAGTTTAAAATACAAGCTTTGTTACAAGATGAGTCTACTTATCAGAAAATTGTAGAAGTACCAATCTCTAATGTACAAACCATTCTTAATAAAATTGTAATGTCTTGGGAAACAGAATCGCGAATAACTGAACAACAAGGAAAATGGTTGAGATCTTATAATGGTATTCCTGCTACTTTGTATGGTTTACCGAAAGTTCATAAGATCGGCATACCTATTCGTCCAATTGTAAGTTCTATTGTTCTGTTCTTTACAACTTATCATCATTTTTATCTGAAATTTTAAATAAATTTGTGGGAAGAACTAACACTTTTATAAAGAATGCGGAAGATTTGAAAGAGAAACTATCAAAATACCATTTACCAGAAGACTACATTTTGATATCGTTAGATGTCGTATCTTTGTTTACAAATATTGATAGTAATCTTGTTGTTCAGCTTGTTAAACAAAATTGGACTGAAATTAAAAAACTTAATAAGCTAAAATTAACGAAAATGCAATTTGTGGAAGCATTGGAGCTAGTATTAAATAATTGTGAAATCACATATAATCAGCAAGCTTACAGACAAATTTTTAGAAGTCCAATGGGTTCCCCTGTGAGTCCCTCTTGTGCAAATTTGATTATGGAGTATGTTGAAGAAACCGTTTTAAAAAATATGGAAATAAAACCAGAATTTTTCTTCAGATATGTTGACGACATTTTAACTGCTTCACCAAAACATAAGGTTCAAGATTTTCTTACTAAATTTAATTGTTTTAACAACAAGATTCAGTTTACTCTTGAAACAGAAGTTGATCGTTGTTTACCGTTTTTGGATTTGGTCATACACCGATTAAGTAATGGACAGCTAGCTACTGATTGGTTCCACCGAAAAACATGGTCAGGTAGATATTTAAATTTTGATTCGTGGCTACCACAATCTTATAAAAGAAACACGGTTACCTTAATGGTCCAAAAAATTTTAAAATTATCTGATCCAAAGTTCCATAGCAAAAATTTTAAATTACTTTTTGAAACACTTGAAAAAAAACAATTATCCAACAAATTTTATACGAAAATTAGTTAATCAACAAATTTATGGCAAAGAAAAAAGCATATTGGAAGAAACATCCATCGAAAACAATAACAAAATTTATATGACTTTACCATATGTAAAATGTCTTTTTGAGCAAGTTAAACATTTGTTGAAAAAATTTAATTTTGAAGTCGTAGGAACAGCCAACAAGACGTTACATAACACTATTTTTACAAAATTAAAAGATAAAATACCTATTAATCTTCAATCGAATTTGGTTTATCAAGCTGATTGTGGATGTTGTAAATCATATATAGGGCAAACAAAACAGTATCTAGGAAAACGAGTCAAACAACATCTTAATGACGCAAAAAAACAAAATATCGATAATATGAGCGCATTATCTAGCCATAAAAGAAGCTGTAGCGTAAATTTACCTCTCCAAAATTTTAAAATTTTGGATAGAGAAAAAAATCTTAACAAACGTCGAATTTTGGAAATGATACGTATCAAACAAAATAATAATTGTATGAACATACAAACGGAAACAGCTTTTTTAAATAACACCTATGATTTTGTTCTACGCAACTAAAAGTATATTTTAAAATATTGAGAAATTGTATTTTGGAAAAGAAATTTTCAATCGTCAGTACCATATTTTTTAATCTTTTTTTATCAATTTTTACATTGTATAATTGTTTGTTTTTCTTTTTATATTTTTCATTATAGCTAGCGTTTTTTTTGTATTGTCAGTTTTTCAAAACAATATTTATTTTTTTTGATATTTATGTCAATTTTTTGTCTAAATATTATTATTGTTTTTTTTGTAAAAGAATTTTTTGTTTAGATAATATAACATGTCCTTGAAGATGGTTTTAAAATAAACCGAAACAATTGTCGGACAACATAAATAATAAATAATTTACAAATTGGCTTTAACCAAAAAACTTTTTTATTTAAATATATATATATATATATATATATATATATATATATATATATATATATATATATATATATATATATATATATATATATATATATATATATATATATATATATATATATATATATATATATATATTTATATATATATATATATATATATATATATATATGAGGCATTCTTTGTGAACGAATGCCCCCTCTTGTCCAAAATTGGTTTGATTCATTAAAGTTTTGCAGGTAGCCAAATGAAAGGCATGGACCACTAGTTTTTAATGTCGAGTGGCTTACGCAGTGAATCCACATTCTAGATGTAGTAATGCCGCCTAAGCCACATGACCTAAACTTTTTTTTGACTAAAACGATTATCAAACTGGCTGCATGAACCTGATTAGGGCTTACATAGCTTAACTCAGAGGTCCGGAATTCTCCTTTTAAAACTGTATGAATAAAAATTCTTTTAGCCCTAGAATCCAAAATGGCGGGCGAAATCGTGGTACACAACTTTTCCAGTACCACAGAGGTTTCAAAAACGCTTCAATGAATGATTCCTAGATAAACTTCGTAAATATATAATTTTAAAACTTTTGGAAACAAAATGGCGTCCTTGGTCACGTGACAAGGGTGTTTTTTCATCAAAATAGCTTTAGCTTAAATAACTTTGAAATAGTTTCAAATATTGGTATACATAAATGTAGCACAAATTATTAAACAAGGTGTATTTAGGTTTTTAAGGGCAGGTGTGAAATATTTCGCATAACACTCATTGGTAGGTAAATATTTTTTAAACAAAATGGCTGTCAAACCACGTAATATGGGCAATGCCTCGTTAAACCAAATAATGTTGGTTTAACGAGCCATGTTATGTGGTTTAGGCCGCCATTTTGTCTGGAAAGAATTTAAATACTTCTTACTAATGATTACTAATGATTGTAGTACGAAATATTCCATATTCCTGTCTTTATAAAACTCGATACACCTAGATTAATAATTTGTGTTTATATATTTAATTATACGAAAATTGAAGCTATTTGAAAGCTTAAGTTATTTCGATGATATGCGCTTTGTGACGTGACTAAGGATGCCATTTTGTTTCCAAAGTACTAAAATTATAAATTTACGAAGAAGTGTCTGAGAGTCATTCACTGAAGGCTTTTAGGGACCTCTGTGGTACTAGAAAAGTTGTTTTCCACGATTTTGCCCGCCATTTTGGATTCTGTTGCTAATAGTGGAGTCATATTAGTAAAAAAAAAGTGATATATTTGATGTAAGAGCAAAGTTGAATTTTGTTTTGTTTTATGTTAAGGACATAAAAGTTAGTGGGCATGTAATTATTTAGCAAATTGGAGGTCCGGAACTGCCTCAAAAATGGCAAAAAACTGGTTTTTTGGTGTTTTTTGGGTAGGTCGCTTCATTATTTTTGAAATATTTCGGGCTCTAATGATCATGAAAAAAAAACAAAAATGAAAGATGTTTGTGATTAAATTTCAAATCCATCTAGGGGGTTAGGTACCTTAAAAGTGTAACCTAACCTCAAAAACCGAATCGCGTGACTTTTTTTTTTTACTAAATTTATGATAAGGGGCGGAAAAATCGTCGAATTTTCATGAAGATTTCAGGAAACATGTATTTTAATAGTCTTAATATGGGATTTAATTTTTATGAAAAAATTTTAATTTTTTCGGTCACAATTGGCATTTTTCGTTAAATTTGGCAAATGGTGCCATTTTATGAGAAGTCATCCAAAATAAATTTTTTTTTTAATCTGTATTTTTTTTTTATTTACTTTAACCTAAGTATAATTAAAATTATGTTGCCTTAATTTAAATTCCCATTTTTGGGCATGAAAAAAAACATTAATTTTTGCATTTTTTTTGACATTTTACCATATATACGGTATTATTTATGCTATTATCATGTATTTTGCATAAAAGTGAAATATGCAATTCAAATTAATAAAACATATTTTTTAAATTATACATAACCTACAAATTTTTTTTTTTCTTGCAATGCCCTAAATTGCTTTTGGTAAATAATTATAATGTTATTACAATTATTGTCAATATTTGATATCAGATTTTGAAAAAATGTCAATTTTTCAAACATATAAAATACACAGCATAAATAATTTTACGCCAATTATGTTTTCAATTGAAAATTCTATATGTGTTATTATGGTTTCCCCTATTATTCAATGTTTGTTTGCTTCTGTCACTTTTGAATTAAAATGCAATATTTAAAAATATACTTTTTGCTGTTTATTTTAAAAATTTTTATTTCATTAATAATAATCTAAACTTCCTTATAGTAACAATTTGAATGAGATTTTTTATTTTATTGAATATCGATTTCGACTTACGTCATCCTCAGTTTCAATTATTATTACAATTTTTGCTTAAACTAATACTTATATACTACTTCAACTGCTATTTTTTATTATTATGTCATATATTTTGTAAGTTTAGTTTTAATTATTTACCAAAAGCAATTTAGGGCATTGCAAGAAAAAAAAGTTTTGAAGTTTATGTATAATTTTAAAAAATATTTTTTATTAATTTGAATTGCATATTTCACTTTTATGCAAAATACATGATAATAGCATAAATAATACCGTATATATGGTAAAATGTCAAAAAAATGCAAAAACTAATGTTTTTTTTTCATGCCCAAAAATGGGCATTTTAATTATACTTAGGTTAAAGTAGATAAAAAAAAGTACGACTTCTCATAAAATGGCACCATTTGCCAAATTTTCACGAAAAATGCCAATTGTGGCCGAAAAAATTAAAAATTTTTCATAAAAATTAAATCCCATATTAAGACTATTAAAATACATGTTTCCTGAAATTTTCATGAAAATTCGACGATTTTTCCGCTCCCATTATCATAAATTTAGTAAAAAAAAAAAGTCACGCGATTCGGTTTTTTGAGGTTAGGTTACACTGTTAAAGTACCTAACCCCCCTAGATGGATTTGAAATTTAATCACAAACATTTTTCATTTTTTTTTTTTTTATGATCGTTAGAGCCCGAAATATTTCAAAAATAATGAAGCGACCTACCCAAAAAACACCAAAAAACCAGTTTTTGCCATTTTTGAGGCAGTTCCGGACCTCCAAATTTGCTAAATAATTACATGCCCACTAACTTTTATCGATTTTTTTGAAATTATTTTTAATCTATTTATTGTGTTATTAAAATTAATAACATTATTTATTTATTTATTTTATTTATAGTTTTAATGGGTGTAATATTTCGTTTATTAAAATTGGTTACACCATTAATATAGTTTCCAGTGATTTAAATGATGAAATTATTGGATCTTTCATTGAAGGTTTTTTATGTTTGTTTCTTGAAAATGGCTCATTCGATTTGGATGATTTATATTGTATTCTGTTAAGGTAGACTCCCAAGTGGTCCATTTTTTTATGACGTGAAAAATACCGTTTTTCTATGATAGCAGAGGAAAATTTTATTTTCAAGCAGGCTTAATCCCCTGTGAAAATGGGTTTTTTCCCTCTATTGCTATGGTATTTTCATATAATTTTAAAACAAAGCAATTATATGTAAAAATAGGATATGAATTTTGAAGGTTATTTCGTCGATTTCTAATTTAATAAATTCTAATAAATATCCCGAGCAGAAATTTGTCAGGGCTCAAGTAAGGTCCCAATCAGGGTTGCCCTAGTCCAGATCAGGTATTGGTAGGGCAGCCTGATTGTAACTGAGTATAACGCTTTTGCCCAATCAGGTCCTGATGGGGATTACCGGATCAGACCCTGATTGGTATAATGGGATCAGGTCCTGATTGGGATATCCGGACCAGACCCCGATATATATTTTTGTATTATATACATAAATTAATTAAATTAAAATAAAAAAAAATTACAATGGATGAAATTACAACATACATAACAAATTAATCACTATTATTATAGTCTTTCAGCCGAGAAGCGATAACTAAAACATACATGAAACGATTTTAACTATATATTTCTAAAATGGATAATACTCTAGTGAATTTTAAACAATTGAATTTTCAGCTAGAGGTCAAATACAAAAAACCTAATCAGGGCCGGATATTTTCAAATAAGGTTAACCCTAAAAGGGTATTCTAAATCAGGCCCGGAACAGGCCCAAATCAGATTGCCCTAATAGGGATTGCCCTTGTAGGACTGAACAGGCCCTGATCACGCCCTGACTGTATTCAGGTTTTCCCTTACTAATTTACTGCTCGGGATCGTATATGTATTTACTATCATAGAAAAAAGTGTATTTCCTACGCAAGATAAAAACATTTTGCGTTCGTGAAATTGTCCAACTGGACGTTAACGGCTCTCGTGAACAAATTTTCACTCACGAAAAAGCAGCGTTTTCATCTCTTGTAGCAAAATGTACTATTTTCAGAAAATTGGAAAAACTATATTTTTTTATGTATTTTCGCCGATTTATCGAAAGCAGCTCACTTGATTTGGATGGTTTAAATGTATTCTATTAAAATAAATGCCGAGGTGGTCCCATATTTTTTATATTCCGTGGAAAACAGTCGTTGTTCAGGAAATTGAAAAAAACTATATTTTTCATGTATTTTCGTCGATTTCTTTGAAACAGCTTAATCTATTTGGATCTATTTGGACGGTTTGAGTTGTACTTAATTGATATAGATGCCGAAATGGTCCTAAATTCCTTTCTATGACAGAAAATATCCAATCTTTCAAAAATATAATAAAACCGTGTTTGTTAGATTTTCATCGATGAATGCTTGCCGCGATTTTAAGTTATTACTTCAAAAACATTTTCTCAGCCGCCTTTTGATTTTGTGACTACACAAAATGAAATAATAAACAAACTTTCTTAAAAAAATAAAACCGACTTTAGAAAAAACAAAATAGGCACAAAAAAGTGGAAAATAACTCAATTGTGCCTTTTAGAGACAAAAATACGCATAAATTTTGATTTATTTAATTTAATTATAGTTTATTTTTGTTAATTGATTGGATATTGTTGTATATTTATGATTTGATTGATTATTTGTATCCAAATATATATTCAATTATATTTTTTAAATAAAAAACATATTTATTTAAAATAAATTAAAATATATTATTCCGACTAGTTTCGGCAATACTTTATGAAAGCCATTTTTAAGGAAATATATGTAAAATATTAAATGTATGTATCACATAAAAAACATTTAATATAAAAAAAATAATTGTCACCAAAAAATTAAATATTTTGATATATAATAAAAGTATTTGTTTTTCATAATTTGCAAAACGTCAAATAAAAATTTACCCATGATGTTAATGTCAATTTTTGGTTTTTAATGAGTTTTATGAAACAGGTGTATAATAGAACTAATTTACATACAATAGTCATACCTATACGTTTTAAAGATTATGTTTACAGAAACTACCCAATGATCACTAACTAACAGAATGAAATTATTCTTCGCTTGTAGTTACACACTTTTTTTGTATATATACAACTCAAAATCCACAAAAAAGTCTAGTGAATTTTAAAATCTATACATTATTTAGATCTTCTTGCTCATTGTGAAATATAACATGATTATTGGACATGAAAAATTATATTTTTGTTATTTATTTGTTTGTGACTAATAATCACAGTTTCGTTTCTTTTAATATTTTATGCGAGGTTTTTCTATTTCACGAGTTCAAAAAATGTATGCCTTAAAGTCATGGATATTGCAATAATATTATAAAAAGTGGTTATCAGGAATAAACATTTATAATTTTTAAAAATTATTTAGAAATTTACAATTTAGGAAAAAAAATAATATAAATGTATGTAAATATTTATTACTAATATATTTTGAACTTTCCCTGAAAAATAAAATGTATGTTCACAAAATAAAGTTGCATATAGAACAATAATTTTTGACTATAAAATACCTTTCGACAGTTTCTACACTACCAATAAATAGAGAATATAAATTAAAAGAGTATATTCTTGTATGAGCTAGAATGAAGGCAATTCTTCACGAGGATGAAGTTTCCGGGAACGAGCGTAGCGAGTGGAGGGAATCATCCAAGTGAAGAATTGCCTTCATCCTAAGCGAATAAAAGATACTATTTTATCCACGACTACAAATATTTCAAATAATTTCATTCAAGTTTTCCTGTAAACGTTTATATCGATATATTGAAATATTTCTATGAAAATAAAAACAAAATAAAAGTTGTTTTTTTATTTTATATGTATTGTTCGTGTTTTATCTCGTTTATATTACTACACCAACAAATCAAGTTTTTAATTTGTTAGGGGAATTTTGAACAAATAAGGCGTAATAAAATAAATAAAAAAGAATTTGATATATAAAAAAGGAATGAATACAATTACAATGAAAGATTCAATCAAAGTAGTGGTTGAAATAAGACGCATTTTTCTGTGGCTGTCATTTTTATATATAAAATTATATTAATTTTTTTAAAAAATTAATTACATTTTTCATATTTTATTATTATTTTGATTTAATTTCAGGGAATTTATTTACTTAATAATAATTATTGCTTTTTCCTTTGTAGGTAGGAAAATTTATGAAATCAAAAATTGAATTTGGAATTGATTCAAAAAATTATTGAAGAAAAATCTTATTAAAATCAAAGATTCGGCGGTTGGTTTTTCAAATTTAAAATTTAAAAAAGATAAGGATAAGAAAACAACATCGTTTTATGAAGTTTGGAATATCTTAATTAACCAGGAAAATTATTCAGTTAAGATTTTTTGATTATATGTGTTTATATATTTTTGTTGGCTGTTTTGTTTTGTTTGTTCGAATCTGATATAATTTGAGTTGGGTGCTTGTTGATGTTATATTGCTTGGATAATTGTTTGGACAGTAAACTTAGTCCTAGTTACAAGTTTACCCAACTGTCTAGATAGTTCTTCCATTAGGTAATATAAAAATCATTATAATTTGATGTTTCGGAAGTTTATTGGTATTTACATTCTGAATTAAATATGAATTGTTTAACGTAAAGAAATTTTGTTAGTTATTAATAATATTTCTATTTTTTGTTTCAGCAGCAAATGTTAATTAATTAATTAAATATTGATAAATTGATATTTGTTGTTGATTTAAAGTTTGTTTGTTTGTTGCAAGCAAACTTTACTATTAATACAGTTTTGTCTTCTTTAAATCAGGTTTCGTTTTTCTGTGTTTACATCTGGGTTTTCCGAATTTTTATATGTTATAACAACTTTTAAATTTTCCATTGTTTGGATTGGCAATTTTGAGAGTAAACTTAGACATAGTATCAAGTTATCCAGCTGTTAGAATTGCCAATTTAGATATTATCGATTTGGTTGTGGTGATTTTGTTGATATTTATTTTAAGGTTAAAAATAAATTGCTTATTTATAATGGCAAAATTATCAATAAATTTTGCCAACATAAGAGGATTGAATGTTAATCTTCATTCGGTCCATCTTTATCTTGAGAGAACAAAACCGGATATTCTATTCCTAACTGAAACGATTATTAGTGACCGAGCTGTTACTCTTGATCGTAATAAATACCTTTGTCCTCAATATGAACTAGAATCCTCTTTTTATTTTAAGCATGGTGTTTGTGTGTATATTAGAAACACCATTCCATACGTAAGAATTAAAAATTTTGAATTAAATTCAAAATACCACAATATGGTTTCCCTTAAGATTTGCTGCTCAAATCAAACGTTGTTTGTATTTGGTCTGTATCGTTCCCCTAATTCACCGGAGAACATCAACCTTTTTCATGACCTATCTGAAAAAATAGATAGGTTGTCTGAGTATCCTAATGCCAAATTTGTAGTTCTTGGTGACTTCAATGTCCACAATAAAGAATGGCTCATACACAGTTCCACTACTGATGAGCTAGGTAAACAGGCTGAGCTATTTGCTCTTTACCATAATTACACACAGATTATAGATCAGCCTACCAGAGTACCTGATATTCCGGGACAAAATAGTCACTTACTTGATTTGTTTTTAACGAATGATCCTTACCTGGTACAATTTAAAGTATCAGAACCTTTAGGTGGTTCAGATCATAATATGATCTCTACACAGTTAAATTTAAAAACTCCAAAACAATTTAAAGCAAATCCTCGTCTTGTTTGGGACTATAAAGCTGCGAATTGGCAGGGTCTTAGAGATTTTTTTAAACAATTTTCCTGGAAACGTAATTGTCTTACCGGTCAAGACCCTAACATAGCTGCGTTAAATTTTTCGGAGGCTATTCTTGAGGGTATGCGAAAATTTATTCCCAATAGATTAACCGTTCCTAAGACTGATCTATGGTTTTCCAAAAAATGCAAAACGGCAATTAAAATTAAGAAAAGGGCATTTCAAAAGTTCAATCAAAACAAGACTGATGAAAACCTTAAACAGTACCGAATTGAGAGAAATATATGTAGAAAACTAATAGATGCAGAAAAAAATCTTTTTAATAGGAAAAAAGCGTCTAAGTTTGCTGAACATCCAACTGGTTCACGAAATTTCTATAAAGCGGTTAAGGATGTCCATGGTAATTTTTGTAAGTCTTCTCTACCTCCCCTAATTGATGGAGATGTGCCGGTAATAGACCCAAAAGAAAAAGCTAACCTTCTGGGAATTTATTTCTCTAGAAATTCTACACTAAACGAACCCAATTTCTTACCTAAGTCAATTCCTAGAGTTTCGCACAACATGATGCCCATAATTTTTCGTAAAAACATTGTTCGGAAAATGCTTTTACAAATTAATACTAACAAGGCATCTGGACCAGATCGTATTCCCCCAATTATTCTGAAAACCTTTGCTAGGGAGTTAGCACCAATCCTCACTAAAATCTTTTATTTGTCATATAAGAAAGGAGTTTTTCCTGAAATATGGAAAATTGCAAGCGTACAACCAGTTCCAAAAAAGGGTAGTAAGACTGATCCAACAAATTACAGACCCATTTCAATTTTATCGGTTGTTTCTAAAATTTTTGAAAAATATATTAATTTTAATATAATGAGCTTCTTAGAGTCTTCCAAACTACTTAATGAAAGACAATACGGGTTTCGAAAAGGAAGAGCGACGGGAGATTTACTTTCCTTTGTCACTCATATATGGAACAAATCGCTTGAAAATCATGGTGAGACTTTCGGTATTGCTCTTGATATATCCAAAGCATTTGATAAAGTTTGGCACAACAATCTTATTTGCAAATTAAGATGTAATGGTTTGGATGAGCAACTTATATCTTGGATACAAAGTTTTATTTCCGAGCGGAAATTTCGGGTCAATGTTGATGGTATTTCATCGGATGTCTTTTCAACTAATGCAGGAGTTCCTCAGGGTTCTGCTTTGTCACCAACTCTTTTTCTTATTTATATTAATGATTTGTTAGATTCAACGATTAGTCCTATCCATAGTTTTGCTGATGATAGCACTCTTCATGCGTCTCATGAGAACCCTAAATTATATTCACAGTTAGCGCTTAACAACTGTAGATCAAATTTAATAGATTCTTTAAACCATGACCTTAAAACTATTTTGGATTGGGGGCTCGCTAATAGTGTTGAATTCAATACGAGCAAAACACAGGCTTGTTATTTTTCTAGATTATCCACACCTAATCCGTTTCCATTGAAGTTCGGCTCTAAAGATCTTGTAGACAAAGGATCTGTTAGGCTTTTAGGAGTAGAAGTTGAAAACAATTTGAAATGGAATTTTCATATTTTTAACCTAGCTAAGAACGCTGTTCAAAAATTGGGCTTTTTGGGACGATGTCGTAAGTTTTTTAATAGCGAACAGCTTCTTTTAATTTACAAATCATTTATACGTCCCTGCATGGAGTACTGTTCTCACATATGGGGTGGAGCTTATTATAGTAGTTTGAAGTGCCTTGATTCTGTTCAGCGCAGAGCTGTTAAACTGATTGGCAACTCAACTCTTACTGATGAGCTTGATTCTTTACAGCACAGACGAAATGTTGCGGATTTGACAATTTTCTACAAATACATTATGGATGAACGAGCTTCTGAAGAGATTAAATCAATTTTACCTGAACTAGCAATTCCATTGCGTAACACCAGAGCAAATGTTATAGCCCATCCTTTTACGGTTCATATAAAAAGGTGCAGAACTGTTGCCTTTCAGCGTGATTTTTTCAACAGAGTCTCTCATCTCTGGAACGCCTTACCTTCATGGGTTTTTCCTGATAGCTTTAATCCTCAAAGTTTTAAAGTTAACGTCCATAAATTTCTAAAAGAAACTTAATTTATTCAAACTTAACCACACTTCCTAGTTGGCATGGTATCTTTGGATATTCAGAGACGTAAATTAATAATTTATTATGATTAACACTAAACATGCCTAACTTATAATAAAAAAAAAAAAAAAAAAAAATACGCATGGAAAGTATATATTCTTTAGTAGTCGTGGATAAAAGAATATAAATAAATACCGTTTGATTCTATTACCGTTTGATTGTAATATAATTATTTTGTGGTTTTAGGTAGATTTCATATAAAAATCTACCTATTGGAGTGCTTCATCTCAGAACTTCGGAAAAATTTTGGTGGCAAATGACTATATATGATAAGCGGAGACGGAAAATAAAAATGAAAAAAAAGTTTATATATATGGGTAATTCTTTTATAAACCGAACAGATTTGGACCGACCGACCCATTTTTGATTTGGCTGAAATTTTTTTAGGGGTGTTGTATCGAAAAAAAAGATACACGTGTTCGAGGATTTTTTTTTTTTTTTGGAAAATAGAGTTGTTCTAAATTTTGAGAATTTCGTGATTTTTGGCTTGAAGACTTATTTTCAAAAATTCATAATTTCGGTTTTGTAGAAGATAAAAGCTTTTTCTTTTATTTGAAAGTTAAAAAATGGAATTTTTTGAAAATAAATATTTTCAACTAAAGTTATTAACAAACTCCTATTGTTATAAACATATAAAATGTTAAAAATAAACTTTAACCATTGCTCTACCCATGAAATTAATTTTTAATATAATCATCGTATTCAGCGTTCAATTTCCTATAAAAAAAGTATTTTTTTTAATTAAGAAATGATATTTACTGTTAGAAATAAATTAATTTATCGAGCACGGGACGACAAAAAAATCTATATATGGGTCATTCTTTTACATACCGAACAAATTAGGATTAAATGTGACTAAGACATTTTTGATTCAGCTGAAAATTTTTTTACGGGTTCTATATATATATTATATATTAAATATATATGTTTTTTATTTAAAAAATATAATTGAATATATATTTGGATACATATAATTAATCAATTCATAAATTAATTATGGTTAGTTACATACAAAAAATTACGCTTTTAAACAAAGATATTATATTGAAAAAGTTATTTATTTATAATAGCTTTTATATTATGAAATTTATTTTCAATACAAAATGTTCGAAGTCGGTCCACTATTGACATCTCATGCTTGGCATCGATTGCCAACAGTTTTGTACCACAAATAAATCTTATAATATAATAACTATTACAACAACTATAATAATTATAATAAAATATAAGTTCTATAATATAACATCTTTGTTTAAAAGTGTAATTTTTTGTAGTTAAGTATAATTAAATTAAATTAATCAAAATTTACAGTCAGCGTCTAAAAAAAGTGTACAGCTAATAGTTCAACATTTACGGACTAATATATCTTAAAAGAAGAATGGAAAAATAAAATACATTTCATTTTTAAAAAGTGTATTAAGTATTAGTTTATTTTAGCAAAAACAAAAATTCAATTATTTGTTGTTATCCTTGTAATTTTACAAAAATTGCAAAATGCTCTGATTTTACGCGTCAAAAAAAAGTGAACACTCTCACATTGTTTGATTGTTTTTTGTTATAACGGGCTTTCCGATTTGTTCAACTAATTTTATTTTGTTTTGTTGCATTGTCGATACCTTCGTGTCAAAGATCCGTGCAGCTATTATTATCCCAATAATAATAATTTAATATTATTCAACATGGCCAAACAAACTACTATAGAAACACGTAATTTAGTGGTAAAATTAGCATCTCACGGCAAATCTCTGAGGGAAATTGCTAGGATTATCGACAGAAGTCATAATATTGTGAAAAAAAATACTATTCAAATTCAAACATTTGAGAAGTGTAGAAGATCTTCCCAGTTCTGGCAGGCCGCCAATTTTGTCAGTTGTGGACAAAAGAGCGATAGCGCGAAGGGCTAGGGCTAATTCCTCTGAAAGTGCAGTCAGAATAGCTGAGAAACTCACAGAAACATTAGGAGCAGCAATAAGTGCCAGTACCGTTTGCCGTGCTCTGCATGAAAATGGGTTACATGGTAGAGCTCCGAGAAAAAAATCAGTTAATTCTAAGAAAAACCGAAAAAAGCGTTTGGAATATGCAAAAAAGCATATTTTTATTTTACAAAATGTCTATTTTACACTTGTCACTGAATAAGCACTTATTCCAAATAGTAATGTCTTCAAATATATGCTTTTTTGCATATTCGAAACGCTTTTTTTGGTTTTTCTTAGAATTAACTGATTTTTTTCTCGGAGTTCTACCATGTAACCCATTTTCATGCAGAGCACGGCAAACGGTACTGGCACTTATTGCTGCTCCTAATGTTTCTGTGAGTTTCTCAGCTTTTCTGACTGCACTTTCAGAGGGATTAGCCCTAGCCCTTCGCGCTATCGCTCTTTTGTCCACAACTGACAAAATTGACGGCCTGCCAGAACGGGGAAGATCTTCTACACTTCTCAAATGTTTGAATTTGAATAGTATTTTTTTTCACAATATTATGACTCCTGTCGATAATACTAGCAATTTCCCTCAGAGATTTGCCTTGAGATGCTAATTTTAATCTCGAAACTTTCTCTATAGTTTATCCCTTTTGCCAGCTAGATTTATTTTTTCTATCAAAAATATCTAAGTTTCTTTAAAAAATATACGAAGGGACAGCAAACGTCCTAGAAAAGCCGGTATTGCAGGGATAGAATAGAGAGTAGTGAGTGCTATAGTGGAAAGCTGGCAGATGTTATTCTACTCTAAAAACAGTTGAGTATGGTGTCAGTGCGTAAGAGAAACGGTATTTTAAATATGTTATGCAGTTTTTGTTGAGCTTCTCAATTATATTTGCAAATAATAGTAGTTTATTGAGTAAGTGTTTAACGCAATATTTTATTTATCAAGCAAAAGTTTACAATGCGAGCGAGCGACAATTGTGGATGGGACATCAAAAGCTGCCAAAAGAATGGGGATGGAAGCAGCAACATAATTCATTAGTGCCAGTTACGATGAACCAACCACCAGCTTCTGAAAATTTATTCAAAATGATTTTTTGTTCATGCAGAAGTGCAGGATGTGGCTCTGCTTGTGGTTGTAGAAATAGTGACCTAAATTGCTCTACAGCATGTTTAGAGTGTAAAGGAGTGGAGCTGCTAAAATGTTCCACCACTGACATTTATGAATCAGATCGAAAATGAAAACGTTGGAGACAATTAATTTACGTTATCAGCGTTATCACAATTATAGCAAATTTTATATTTTCATAAATTTTGTATAAACAACCTGAAAAACTAAAACAGCTTTTATTTTCTTAAAATAAATATTTAAAAATTCGGAAAATTGTATTTTTTTGGAGATTTCTAGAAATTTTGATTTTTCGCTTAAATTTACGACTTTTCGAAATTATAGTAATTTTTAATAAGTTTTTAGTTTATCTTTATATATATAATTCTACTGTACGTGTGTATGACTGTGAACTCCTTCTAAACGGCTGGACCGATTTGAATGAATTTTTTGTATGCGTTTGAGCGGTGCCCCGAATGGTTTAGATTCATAAATCAGCCCGGCAGAGGCGCTGCAGTCGGTATTGTCACAGAACTCCTCCTAAACGGCTGGACCGATTTGAATGAATTTTTTTGTGCGTTTGGGTGGCGCCCCGAATGGTTTAAATTTATAAATCAGCCCGGCAGAGGCGCTGCAGTCGGTATTGTCACAGAGCTCCTCCTAAACGGCTGAACCGATTTCAATGAACTTTTTTGTGTGCGTTTGGGTGGCGCTCTAAATGGTTTAAATTTATAAATCAGCCCGGCAGAGGCGCTGCAGTCGGTATTGTCGCTGAACTCCTCCTAAACCGCTGAACCGATTTGAATGATTTTTTTTGTATGCGTTTGGGCTGTGAATGGTTTAAATTTATAAATCAGCCCGGCAGAGGCGCTGCAGTTGGTATTGTCACTAAACTCCTCCTAAACGGCTGGACCGATTTGAATGAAATTTTTTGTGTGCGTTTGGGTGGCGCCCCGTATGGTTTAAATTTATAAATCAGCCCAGCAGAGGCACTGCAGTGGGTATTGTCACAGAACTCCTCCTAAACGGCTGGACCGATTTGAATGAATTTTTTTGTGTGCGTTTGGGTGGCGCCCCGAATGGTTTAAGTTTATAAATCAGCCCGGCAGAGGCACTGCAGTCGGTATTGTTACTGAACTCCTCCTAAACGGCTAGACCGATTTTAATGAATTTTTTTGTATGTGTTTGGGTGACGCCCTGGATGATTTAGATTCACAAATCCACCCGGAAGATGGCGCAGCTAATCTTAATATTATATTAATCATGCGTGGCTTCGTGAACGAGCTATTTTAGCCGCAAAAATATCGATGTTAACTTCACGCTATTAACTTCAAAATACAACAGTCATTACCCGGCAATGAGATATTGTTCAAATCGATCGACACTGTTACCGATCCTGACGAAGCAGTAAACTATCCTGTTGAACTTTTTAATTCCCTGGATTTACCAGGAATGCCACCACATAACTTGCGATTAAAAATTGGCCCACCAATAATTTTGCTTCGGAATTTAAATCCACCTAAGCTATGCAACGGTACAAGATTAGTCATAAAAAAAAATTTGGGCAATGTTCTTGAAGATACAATTTTGAACGGCTGATTTGAAGGTGGAGTTGTTCTTCTGCCACGAATCCAAATGATCCCTTCAGACTCATCCATTCCATTCAAACGTCTGCAATTTCCAATTCGCTTGAAGTTTGCCATGACTATTAATAAGTCACAAGGTCAAACAATGTCGATTTGTGGGTTGGATCTAGAAAATCCGGTCTTTTCACATGGCCAATTATATGTGGCGTGTTCTCGCGTTGGAAAACCATCAAATTTATTCATTTATACTCACTCCTCAGGTATTGACTAAAAATATTGTCCATCATCTTGCATTATGGTAAAATTAAACAAACAATATTGATTATAACAAAATATTTTTACAAAAATTGATGTTATTTCAAAATAAAGAATAATGAAATTTCTATATTATTTGTCTTTCATTTTAGACTTTGTTTAATATCCTAATCGCTTGAAATATCATGCAGGACAACGTCTGTCGGAATGATGTCTCTGATAAGTATAAGTTCAGTCCCGACCCGACAATAATTACTTATTGTCGGGAATATTACTTTCAACAATTACTTTAAGCTTAATCACTTACAAAACTCCAAAAAATTAATATTCCCATAATGTTGTCTATATATGGCAATATATTGACCGTGTGTCAGATATTAGTTTCGCATTGATTTGCAACAACCAATAATGACTACAATGACTCAGAATGTTGACTAAATAGAAATATTTCTCATCCTATGAATTCACACGTAGTACTGCCTAGAAGTTTAATACAAAACTCCAAAATAAAATTTTACTTCTTTTTGCATCATTATCTTCTATTTATAAAAATTAATGTGTGTATGTTTAAAATTTGTAAATGTGTTTGTATTCACCTTCATCAAATGTATTGTCACTATTCTAACGACCCTTGCTGACCATTGAATGACACCACGATTACAATTTTTTGTAACTTTTTTAATAACCTACCAGTAAAGAAAGCGTATATTAAACGGCATGAACACTGTGAACATTTTTGAATCTATATTTGTTCCGTATAATGTTCAATATAGAGACACACCTGAAACCTTACACACCTTAAAACTTATTTGATCGCGTATTTTTATATATCCTTTGTTTTATATATAATACTAATTTTTTATATTTTGCTGATCAACTAGAGTGCTGAGCCTTTTACATTCATATTTAAAAAAAAAAGAAAATCATTTCTCATTACTACTCTTTGAAATTATTGCTACTATAAATTATTGTATTGCCTTTATATAATATGTATTGCTATACAAATTGTATTGCTATACAAAATGTATACACACAAACTTTATTTATAGGTGTAGCAAAGCACGCCGGGTCCCGCTAGTGGTATTATAAATCAAAAGAAGATTATTCAAATCCATTCATTATGACTGGTTTCCGTCATTTTTCATTTAAAATGTCTAATTGAACTTGACTAAATATATTGATTTAGGTAACGTTTGAATCGGGAATAAACAAAAAGTTGTTTTTTATTTTTTTAACTGCAAGATCTCTTACATTTTCTTTTTATTGCTTCCTCTTTATAATTTTTTTTTAACCATGCTTGAATGAAGTACTGTAAAATTAAATTTCACTTAAAATTTAAAAAAAAAATCAAGAATAAAAAAAGCTGCTGTCTTGGGTTTGTTGCTATTGTATCTTTTCCATAAATGGAAAATAAATAAACAATTCCTTAAAAATAAACTTTAACTGACCCATGTCTTATTACCTTTTTTCCTTTTATATAAATAACGACAATCTTTCACTTATAATAACAAAAGCTTTATACATTTCATATACATACAAATATAAAAAAAAATTCATCTTGTTGAAAATAAAGGATTTTTAAGTGAGTTTTATTTATTTTCTTCTAACAAGAAAATTCGAAAAAGGTCCCAGTTTATTGTTTATGAACAAGAAATACAACCAACTAAAAGTTTATTTTGCTTATGATTGTGTTTCAGGAAAGTAGCATTTGTATTATTTTAAAAAAGAAAAATTCAATCTTTCATAAAACAAAAGAAATGTTTGAGAAAACGAAAGAAATCTTTTGACCATATTTTTTATTTTTAACTTAAAAAGAATTTGAAGAAATGTACAATAGGATAATAATAATTTATTATTTTTGAATGTTTTTTATAAGCCTAACGTTAACGTAAATAAATTGCGTGGTTTTATTTTATGCTATTAATAAACATCCCAATGAAAGATATAGTTTTATTTTAAATATTTTATCTAGATCTTTTTGGTTCAGAATATTTGATAAAAAACGTAGCCTCTTTCTTAGATAGATCATTACTGTAGTTAATCCAACTTTCTTATCAAAATTTAGGATAATTTTAGATTACTTGTAGCTTAACGTTTAATTGTGTATTTAAAATTTTACACACCTGTTCATGTTTCTAAAGGTTTTAGTCGAAAAAACTTAAAACTAAAATAAGCATTTGCCCTTTTTAAATTAATTTCTTCCCTTCTATAAAAAAATTAGATCAAAAGTTTACACATACACCATAAATATTTAAAGTGATTTTTGTGATCCATTGCCCATTGGAATTTTTCTCACATTTGGAATATCATTATAATCGAGGATAAATTATAAACAATAACTATAAAAAGGATTTTGCTTTTTATTAAACCCCAATCGCTATTTAGCCAAGATATTAGTTATTCTATTAGTTAAAAGAACTCTATAATGGAGTCAAAGAAGTAATTTCGAAAAAATTTTGACCAACCATATTTTTGGTAACATTTTTTGAAAATTCATATATTCTACGCTTTTAAGAAAATTTTAAATAAAAATTAAAACAATCAATTTTATATTTCGACTCAAATATTTTCGATTTAAAATTGAAAATAATCAAACAACCAGAAAAATATTATAAATGGCATTATTTTTCACTAGACACTATGAAAAATTATGCAAAAAATATTAGAAGAAATCAAGAAATATTAGGTTAAGCCTTTTATTAATTTATAATTCTATTAATTTATATTTCTATAAAAAAAATATAATATTAATGATAATTCACATAAATGTGATTGGTCAAATTGAATGATGTTATTACATTTTAGAGAATTTCATTGGGTTAAATTCAAATAAAAATAAAGCAAAAAATTTTCAGTAGTAATTGCTCAAGGGCGGTGATAATTCGAAATAATTTTTTGCGAAAATTTCGAAAGCAAGTCACTTGCCACTTGCTTGAGGAATTTCGTTTAAAAATGTATTTGCCTACTAACTAAATAATAGAAAAAATTATCTTTTAAATAAATGTTTAAAACATTTTTTATTTTATAATTCATATTTAAATAGAAGTGAGTAGACTAAACAGGAGTGTGGCATCACAAAAGAATACTCTACAGCTAAAATTTATAATAAAAATGTTGACTGAATAAATTTCATGCATCAGATCCTCTGGAACATCATCTTGGCTAGTGATATATTATTGCTATTAATTTATTGCTATTATATTATTGATATATTATTGCTTTATATTATTGTTATTGAAAATAGCTGTTATCATCCCAAATCCTATAACAATAGGTTTATTTTTGTTTTTTCAACAACTATAATTGTGTGCGTTATTAATCTAAACATAATAAAATAGACAGATCTTAATTTTATTCTGTTGCCCGAATCAGCGCAATATATTTTCCTTGCCCGTATTTTATAAATAATTTGGATGGTATTTTATAAAAAGCCAACAAAAACATTTCGCTCTCATTTAAAATTACATATTTAAAAAGCAATAAATCCAAACTAGTATATTACTTCAAAATATTTATAAAATACGGGCAAGAAAAACGTATTGCTCTGATGTATGTTCCTCTCTCGAATAATAAAAGAGGCAAAGACTACTATGATATCATATGAATTCCATTTCCAATGTACAAAAAATAGTATTTTTATTTTTTAGTATTAGCTCCGAAAAATGAATACTTTTGAAACTGTTTAGGCACGCTATACACCTGAGCTAAACTATGCGAACTATGTTTTTAACAAAATAATGTATGTTGATACCTCAACAGATAAAAATATATCAACCAACCCAGCGGAAATCAATAATGCATAATAATGCAAAATTGCATTATTATATTTAATTAATTTTCTTTATAATAACTTGATATAATTGTTAACGCAGCAAAAATTGCTTATTTAAAGAAAATGAATTACCATAAATAAATAAGAATTATTTTAACATTAAAACTTTAACGTTATTTTTCTTCATCATACAAATCTTCCAGTAAAGCTAACTGTCCAGCCCCCACCAGTGAAAAGCGGGTTAGTTATTACTGAAGGATTGTACATGGTCCTTCGAGTCTTCAAGTAAAATAAAGTGACCAGAGAGAACAACAGTCATTAAGATCAGTTAAACATAAACAACAATGGATACAAAAGCTCTGTTCGACCAACAAGCAGAGACAGCTGAAAATCTTAAACAGCTGGTTACAAACTACAAGAAGGATGGGAAAGAAAGAAAAACATATGACTATTGCGAGAGAAAAAAACTTACAGTACAAAGGCTGTATCTGGAGTATCAACGGGTGGACGAAATACTAGGAACTTCAAGGAACATCGGCTGAAGGTTCACCAATCATACGAATACATAATGGCTGAACTAAAAGAACAACAATCAGTGCCAACAGTCGTAGTAACCAACAACCTAGATGAAGATCAGCAGAATGCCGGTGCCGTTAGTAATCCAGAAAACTCTGTTCCAGATAAACTACCAGCATCAACAACTTTTTCAAGTGGTTTATCAACAGGAACAAAAGATTTACCAGAATCATTATTAGCAAGAAAACAAGAGATAATGAACACACAACTTATTCGGAATTTAAAAGGAATTCGAAACGCTATTAATTTACGAAAACCGAAAGAACGTTTATTAATAAAACAAAAACAGATCGAATCTACCATGGAAAAACTTGAACTTATTCACCATGAAATAATTATGTCTTTAGAAAAGGAAGACAATGCAGGATATGTAAACCAACAAGCTATCTACGAATCTATTACTGATGAAGCAGAAGAAACATTAACTCTTCTGCAGCAATACATTAGTAGAAATAAGGTGAATATAGAAATAAACGAATCAAAAATCGATATTAAGCTTCCACAAATCGATTTTCTTCGTTTTTATGGAGAATACAGCAAGTGGTCATCATTTTACGATCAGTTTAAAAGATTCATTCATGAAAATCCTAAATTGACTACAACTTATAAGATGTCTTTACTGAAATCCTACATAGGTGGTGATGCAGCCAAAATTATAAGTCATTTGGAAACAACTGAGCAAAACTACAACACAGCTTGGGAAATTCTGGTAGCGAGATATAACAACAAAAGATTACTGATAACAAAATACGTAAACACAATTTTATCTCTACCAGTTATTAACACAGAATCGGCTGCAGCTATCAGAAATCTGCATGATACATTAAGAGAATGTTTACATGCAATAAACAACTTTGGAACAGATACTAGTTCTTGGAATGCAATTATCATTCCAATAATCACAAAAAAAATGGATTCCGAAACTCTTAGATTATATGAAACAACACTCGCTAGTCCTAGAGAAATTCAAACATTGGACGAATTTCTGAAATTTCTAGAGGGACGGTTTCAATCACTTGAAGCTATCTCCAACTCTAGAATAGCATCAAAAAGTATCATCCAAAGCAGCAACAACCGCAACATTGGCTATTCAAACGCTTCAAATAATAATAGCAATTCATCGACTAACAGTAAAGTAAAAGGGTTTCATGCCGTAAATTCAAACGTCAACAATTGCCAACAATGCAGTGGAAGTCACCATATTGGGCAATGTCCAGCTTTTAATAAACTATCAACAATTGAAAGAACACAGCTGGTGAATTTATTGAAATTATGCAGAAAATGTCTTACCGTGCACCAAAACAACGGCTACTGTAAATCTGCAATAAAATGTACGAAATGCATGGGAAATCATCACATACTTCTACATACAGATAAATAACAAAATGAAATAAAGTCATCCAATTACCAAGCCGTTAGTGCATCTAACTTAAAAACGTTTATGTCACTTCGTCAGAATGAACAACAGTCCGGTACGCTACTTGGAACGGCATTTGTTCAAGTTTGTAATCAAAATAATATTCAACCCAAATATCTTCGAGTATTAATAGATCCTGGGTCTCAAGCAACGTTTATAACAACAAAGGCGGCAAATGAATTGAAGATACAAGGACACCAAACGTTTGTTGAAGTAACTGGAGTTGCGGGAGCTAATGCTGGAATTGTACGAAAATCTGTGAATCTAGAACTACAACCTAGATTCCCATCTGCATTTAAGATGAAAATTAACGCTTTGGTTCTTGATGTTCTCACTACCATCCTTCCAGAACAACATATAGATGATATAGAGTGGAATCATTTAAGCAATCTTATGTGGGCTGACCCAACTTATTACAAACCAGGTGCTATCGATGTGCTGTTAGGGGCAAATCATTACTCAGAAATCATACTAGATGGCATAATTAAAGGTAATACATCAAAACCGATGGCTCAACAAACAGAATTTGGTTGGATAGTATCAGGAAGGTATGGCAGCTCTAACCAAGGCCAAATCAAATCAATGGTTACTTCTATAGAAATTGACAACCAATTAAAGAAATTCTGGGAGATCGAAGAAGTGGTACCCAAACGAACTCTTACAACAGAAGAACAAAAATGTGAAGAACATTATAAATCAACACATAATTTAGGACTGGATGGTCGATACATCGTTCGTATTCCGTTTAAAGAAGATTACAAACCTTTGGGAGCATCTATCAACAGAGCCTTTGCACGACTTCTACAGCTAGAGAAACGATTCGAATTGTGTTCAGAATTTAAAAGATCTTACAAGGATTGCATGCAAGAATACATTCAGCTAGGACACATGCAACCAGTTACATCCAACGGATCGTATTATATTCCTCATCATGCTGTTATTAAAGAAAACAGCTCAACAACAAAATTACGAGTTGTTTTTGATGCCTCTGCTAAAACTACCAACGGTGTCAGCCATAATGACAACCAAATGACTGGGCCGACAATCCAACAAGATTTATTATCTATACTATTGAGATGGCGTAAACATAAATACGTGTATGGTGCCGATATTGAAAAAATGTATCGACAAATTAAAATTCATGAAGATGATCAGTATTTCCAGAGATTATTGTGGCGCAATTCACCTACAGAAAAGGTTCAAGAATACCAACTTACGACAGTTACGTTTGGAACAACCTCTGCACCATACTTAGCCATCCGAACACTTCAACAGATTGCATACGATAACGAATTTAGATATCTATTAGCTTCGGAAATCATTCTCAATGATTTTTATGTCGATGATCTACTATCTGGTAACGAAACAATCGAAGAAGCACTTATAACTCAACAGCAGCTTCTTGATTCTTTAAGCAGTGGCGTATTTAACCTGAGGAAATGGTTTGGAAATCACCCTAGTATTTTATCAAACATACCAATTGAGTTTCAAGAAACAAAATCATATCAGATAAAACTCGATGATACAATAAAAACGCTTGGAATAAGTTGGAACCCAACAACAGATACTTTTGAATTCAAGGTAACGATTCCGGATACAGAAATTATTACAACTAAACGAAAATTTCTTTCGGAAGCATCAAAACTGTTTGATCCTCTTGGATGGCTTTCTCCTACAATCATTCAAGCCAAAATACTCCTCCAACAACTATGGTTGACTGGTGTTAGTTGGGATCAACCACTGCCAGATAATGTAAATTCTAAATGGATTCTTTACAAACAGACATTACTTGCGCTAGAAAAACTGAAAATTCCGAGATGGGTCATTAACTTAAAATGTAGTACACCTGAGTTACATGGTTTCTGTGATGCGTCAGAACTTGCATACGCAGCAGCAGTATATTTTTCAACCAAAGATGAGAAGGGATTAAAAACAGTCACCTTACTAACAGCTAAGACTAAGGTGGCGCCAATAAAAACAAAAATCACTCTTCCTAAATTAGAACTATGTGGAGCGTTGCTATTAGCCAAATTGCTACGAAATGTAGAACAAGCAATGCAAATTTCAAATATAAAAACATATGCATGGAGTGATTCCACGATTGCATTAGCCTGGATAAGAGGTAGTCCAATGAGATGGAAAACTTTCGTTGCCAATCGAGTAACTGAAATACAACAACTTACTGATACTTCACAATGGAACCACGTTAAAACAGAAGACAACCTAGCAGATTGTGCTACTAGAGGAATTGATCCAGATAAATTAAGTGAACATCATTTATGGTGGAACGGACCAAATTGGTTAAAGGAAAATCAAGAAAAATGGCCAAAATTAACAACTGAATTAAAAATTGAAGATATTCCAGATACAAAAAGAACTGTGCTAACTACGATGATGACAACTGATCCATATAGTCTTCTTTGTACAAGATACTTTAAATTAATAAAACAACAACGAGTTATAGCTTACTGTCAGCGATTTGTAAACCGACTTAGAAAAAAACAGTATCCGACGTCTCTAACCCTAACAACGATAGAGATGGAGAAAGCTTTGCAGCGGATCGTAATAACAGTCCAATCTAAAAACTTTCATGAAGAAATATCACAACTAAAAACTAAAACGCATATCTCAAGTAAGAGTAAAATTCTTTCTTTGAGTCCGTTTCTAGACCAACAAAGTATACTACGGGTAGGAGGAAGATTACAAAATTCAACACTTTCATTTAACGAAAAACATCCGATTATTTTACCCAAAAAACATCCAGTAACCGAGCTAATAATAACGAATGCTCATTTAACAACTTTGCATGGAGGAGCGCAGCTAACGTTATCTTACATCCGAAAGCGTTTTTGGATTATTAATGCAAAAAGCTGTGTTCGGAATTCAATTCATAAATGCGTAAAATGCCACAGATTCAAAGCTAAGGCCAATCAGCAAATAATCACCATCATCAAGAATTGTTCCTTCTCGACCATTTTTAAAAACAGGAGTAGATTATGCGGGGCCTCTTAACATTCGAACAACAAAAGGAAGAGGACATAAATCATACAAAGGCTACATAGCACTTTTTGTGTGTATGGCTACAAAGGTCCATATTGTCCATATTGAAGTCGTAAGTGATCTTACATCACAAGGATTCATTGCCGCATACAAGAGATTTACATCACGGCGTGGACTATGCACTGATATTTACAGTGACAATGGCACAAATTTCATTGGCGCCAGTGCTGAGCTCAACAAAAGAAAAAAATTAACTATGCAACAACTTAATCCTGAATTTGAAGAGCTTCTCACCAAAGACAACACTACTTGGCATTTTATACCACCTCGTGCCGCACATTTTGGTGGTCTATGGGAAGCAGAAGTCAAATCAATGAAGTATCATTTAAAAAGGGTGATAGGGGAAACAACATTAACCTTTGAAGAATTAACAACGTTACTCACTCAAATAGAAGCGTGCATGAATTCACGACCATTATCACCGTTGATATCTGATCCAAGTGATCTATCAGTTTTAACGCCTGGACATTTTTTGATTGGCGATTCCTTAATTTCACCGCCAGATCCAAATATAGAAGTATCTAACCTAAATGGTCTTAAGCGATGGAGATTGGTTGAAGCAATGAAACAGCATTTTTGGAAGAAATGGTCCAAGGACTATTTATCAACTCTGCAACAAAGGTCTAAATGGAATAAAACTGAAACTAACTTAAATATCGGGGAATTAGTTTTGGTAATAGATGATCAACTGCCACCAACAAAATGGATGACGGCCAGAGTAGAAAAAGTACATCCAGGACTAGATAGCAAGGTGCGAGTGGCGACAATTTGTGGCCCGGGGAAGGTCATTCTGAAAAGGCCTATATCTAAATTATCACGCCTACCTATTGAAAAAGTAGATATTAATGATGATACGAATCTACAACAAAAAGGAAACAACGAAAAGAAGTCTGAAGAGAACAAAACTACCACCAATACTAGATGTACAAAAAGGAACACGGCACCATGCAAAATAAGCAGTAACCACTATATGTTTACAATGTTTGTGATATTTGCAATCCTTTGTGCTGGTCAAGCAGCAAACATAAGTTTCGTAAATTATCAGTGTGAGGTTCACAAACTGAACAATCAACCAGGAATTATCTTTGAAAAATTAGGTAGAATGTGGTTCACCAACAATGATTAAAACATAATTGTCGATTTAAATTTGTCAACCTACGAGCAAGAACTTAATATTTTTCACCGCTGTTTGGAAAAAATAAGCCAAATATGCAAGCAAACCAATATTTCAAATTGTAATCAAACATATCAACAGTTTGATCACATTCTAACGGAAATAGTACAGCACGACCAGTTGATCAGACATCCAACTCATCATCGAGAAAAAAGAGGTTTGATCAATGTCATTGGTCGAATAGAACATGAATTATTTGGAGTAATGGATGATCGGGATGCTAATCACTACAAAAAACAAATAAAACTACTTCAAATGAATGAAAATCACTTACTCCAGCTGCAGAAAAATCAAACATCAATTGCGGAATCCACCTTGAACATATTAAAAAGACAAGAGGCTGATATAAACAACCATTGGTTACAATTCAAAGAGCGATCTCAATTAGTTTTGGAAGGAATAAATCATGAAACAACATTTATTAAAATGTCTTTATACACAACGCTTCTAATGGTTAATTTCCGAAATAGACAAAAAACACTTATACAAGTGTTGACAAACACACATTCCATAATGGCAAAAACTTCTATCTTAACAACAGAACAATTGCAGAAAGAACTATCATATATTAATGAAAATATACCAAAGGGACAACAAAAACCATGGCCAAACGGAAAACACAACATCCTTCACATGTATCGTGTGTTAACAGTCACAGCAAGAACAATTGAAAATCTGCTAATTGTCAACTTCAATCTTCCATTAGCAGACAACATGCTCCATAATATGTACAAATTCACCGCTTTTCCAATGAATAGATTTAATGAATCTAAAGCAATTGTACCAAAAGGAGAGATTCTCATCACAGGCTTACACATGGACCAATACTATTTTATGTCAACCACGGATTTGGGTAAATGCTTTGCAGCAAGCTCAGAAGAGTTTTTATGTAAGCAAACACATCCAATTCATACAACTGATCCTACAAAATCGTGTGAACTATCAATACTCTACTGGAACAAAATCAAAAAATACTGTAACGTTCAAAAAGCAAAACCTGTTGATAGTTGGTACCAATTAAAGAACAACACTTGGTTGTTTGCATTAAGCAATGAAACCAATCTTCGGATCATATGCAAAGAAGAACAATTTATGATCCATCTAACCGGAAGCGGAAAACTTATACTGAAACCAAGGTGCGTGGCAAAGAGTGAAAAAATATTGTTACAATCCCACGGATCATACAACAGTACCATCTACTCAGTAATTTTGAATCAAATGGATTTTGATGATGAAGTCGGGTTTAACAACTTTAGTCAACTTTTGAATTACTCCATCAATAACAGTATTCTTCAAGAAGTGAGAATCGCAGAAAATTCTATTAATACAGTAAAATATCAAGAAACCTTACCTTTCTTGCAAAGGCCATCAGTTCATGATGTTCATCATTATTTTATTTTGTATGGACTAATTGTGTCCATTGCAATTATTATAATTATCAAATATCGATGCAGTAAAGAGGTTAATGGAATTCCTGCAGCCCAGCAACTAGAAGTATAACAGTATACAGCTGGGCCCCGGAGTATGTTGATACCTCAACAGATAAAAATATATCAACCAACCCAGCGGAAATCAATAATGCATAATAATGCATAATAATGCAAAATTGCATTATTATATTTAATTAATTTTCTTTATAATAACTTGATATAATTGTTAACGCAGCAAAAATTGCTTATTTAAAGAAAATGAATTACCATAAATAAATAAGAATTATTTTAACATTAAAACTTTAACGTTATTTTTCTTCATCATACAAATCTTCCAGTAAAGCTAACTGTCCAGCCCCCACCAGTGAAAAGCGGGTTAGTTATTACTGAAGGATTGTACAATGTATATAACGTAATTATAGAAAAAAACATTACGGAAACAAAACATTTAAAAAATAAAATAAAAACGGAAACATTACATTTTTTTAAAAAAACATTCGCATTAAAACATTATTTTTTTTTTTAAACATACTTCGCATAGTTTAGCTCAGGTGTACAGCGCGCCTTAGAGTCCGCAAACTTCTATTTTAGCGGCCTAGTACTTAAAGTCGTAATGACAACACTTTAGCGGATTTAAAATTTGTTTATTCGGAAATCTGACAATTGAATGAATTTTAAAACTTTATTCATTTATTAATTTATTTTATACTAGAAGGTATCCACACGGCGATGCCCGTGCTTCCCAGATAAAGTGGTTGAAAACTGTTTTTTTTTGAGTAAATTCTCCAATAGTTTTAATTAATGTCATTTAATTTAACTTATTTTATCTATAATCTATCTATTATCTATCTATATATCTCCTTTAATAAAAAAATAAAGTGTTTGTCTGTCTGCGTGCGCTCTCTAGAGAAATTTGGAGCACATAGGAGCATTAAATTTTGTAAATATGTAAATTTATATGAAAATTATGTGCATTGAAATCCAACACATTATTTTTTAACAATTATTTCTAATTTACAACAAATATGTTCTTATGGTTTGCAATTATATAAAATATGTACATATTTCTAGGTATTAGCACCAATACGATACATATAAGCATTAAACAAACAATATATGATTAAACAAATCTGCTT
This sequence comes from Diogma glabrata, assembly GCA_963693315.1. Taxonomy (NCBI): domain Eukaryota; kingdom Metazoa; phylum Arthropoda; class Insecta; order Diptera; family Cylindrotomidae; genus Diogma; species Diogma glabrata. Next base: position 47,258 of record CAVNZG010000677.1, read on the forward strand.
GCATTAGCAGAACTGGCCTCACATGCCATCACATCAAAAATTGGAAATTGACGTTTCTTTTCCTCTTCTTAGAAACATTGATGAACCAAGAATTTACGTTGGAACCTTAGTACCGAAGAAAAAGATTATGAACAATATCAAAGCTACAGGTTTAAAGTGTTTTACTTATTGAGTGAAATATGCTTCTCCATTACTTTTAAAACTATTATTGTTATTGCAAGGGGTCTATAAAATATATGCAAATATGTTAACAAATGTTGTGATTTGACTGTTTTAATAATAATATATAAGTCTGAATTTACAAATGAAAGTAGTCTTATTTTTTCCAATTTTTGTTTTAAATTATGAGAAGGAATGTCGAAATAAGACGATGACCATAAAGCGATAAAACCTATTAATCGAAAATATTCACTAAAAATGGTGGTATTCTTTAACCGGCGCGCGTATGCATCAATATAGTAGAGTATTGCAGATAAAATATATTTACAAATTGCAATACGACCCTCTTCAGAACAGCAAAATTTCTGGATTGATAAACGATTATAAGTCTACATGAAATAGGACGCTAAACCAGTAGCAATGAAACAGTGTAAATATTTTGTATGACGAGTACGGTGGTTTCGGAGTAAGTAATTGACAATTGTGACATCCAATAAACAAATATATTTGCGCTCACCTAATTGTTCGTGAGTCGTGACACATTGAATTATTTGAATTAAATCTTTTGAATAAAATTTTAACTTTTTTCTAACCTTAATTTTTTGCCATCTATGTTTATAAAAATTATTTAATTATTATATGTCTGTCAATGTGTTTTAATTTTAACATACATTTAATATGTAAATTACTTCGGTCTGAAAGACCTAAGTATTACATTCATGAGCTCAAAGTGAAATTCTGATTCACACTTTTTTTTGCATTTCTTGACGTTTTAGGACCTACTGATTCTAAAAAAGCAAAAAAAAAAAATTCTGTCTGTCTGTCGGCCGGCCGTCCGTCAGTCCGGCCGTCCATCCGTCACAACCGACGAAATCTAGAGTCAAGTGTGTCAAAACAAGGAAATTTGCATATTTTTTGCTTAAAACACATTCATTTTAAGTGATTACGAGTAGAAACATTGAATTTGGATAAATCTTGATCGTCGGGATTGGTATGTGAGACCAAAATCTAGATTATTGCATTATAAGTTTTTCAAAAAAATGTTGTCAAGTGTGTCAAAAGGTAGATTTTTATTTATTTTTTTACCCAATTTTTTGGAAAAAAACAAAATTAATTTTTGTTTGAAATGAAATTTTATTATTATTATTGAGAATTATGACATTATAAGTTTGTCAAAAAAATGTTGTCAAGTGTGTCAAAAGAAAGATTTTTATTTATTTTTTTTACCCAATTTTTTGGAAAAAAATAAAATTAATAGTTTGTATGACATGATATTTTATTATTATTATAGAGAATTATGGCATTATAAGTTTGTCAAAAAATAATGTCAAGTGTGTCAAAAAACAATTTCATTTATTTTTTTAGCCAATTTTTTGGGAAAAAAATGTAGCTGTTTTTATGACGTAAATGTAACTGAAAAGAAATCGGACATGGAAATTTTTGAATTTGTTATAGTTTTTGAAATATCTTTGGAATTTTGAAAAAAGTTTGTATATTTGATTTTCTAATAATTTTTGCAATATTTTTAGAATTTTAGGAAAATTTTGAATTTTTAAGAATTTTTGGAATATTATTGGAATTTAGAAAAAGTATAAATCTTTGATTTTATTCTAATTTTTGGAACATTTTTGGAATTTTGAAAAAAGTTTCAATTTTTGATTTTGTTATAATTTTTGCAATATGTTTAGAATTTTTGAAAAAATTTTAATCTTTGATTTTGTAATAATTTTTGGAATATTTTTAGAATTTTGTAAAAAGTTTGAATTTTTGATTTTATTTAATTTTTACAATATTTTTGGAATTTTGAAAGAAATGTGAATTTGTGATTTTGTAATATTTTCTCGAAATGCTAAATGAAGAGGTTTTTGAGTAGTTTGCTGAGTGTATCATCTTTTCACTAATCTATGTTAATTTACGATCTGTTATAATTTTCCGGCAACGAATTGATGTTTTGTGTTAGTTTTGTAATAAATTTCTGAGATAGAGATAATATTTATACTTTAACAAAGAGTTATCTTTGATATACACCGCTGCCCAAAACTAAAATCCATGTCCTCATAAAAGTTTTTTGCCGAAAACTATATCAAAATCCTTAACCCAGACCGAAGTCTTGATATCTCAGAGCTTGAGATTTTAACCCCTCCATATTTTATCTATAGCTTTAGAGACATTTAGTTAATGGCTTTTGATGACTGTAAAATGATACAATTACATTTTTTTCAATTTTTTTATATATTACTAATAAAATAAGTTAAATTAAATGACATTCAAACAAACTATAGGAGAATTTACTTAAAAAAACAATTTGCAACCACTTTATCTGGAAAGCACGGGCATCGCCATGCGGGTACCTTCTAGTAATTAAATAATTTTTACAAAGGTAGATGGCAAAAGATTAAGGTTAGAAAAAAGTTAAAATTTTATTCCAGATTTCCAAAGATAAAATTTATTTGTTTATTGGATGTCACAATTGTCAATTACTTACTCCGAAATCACCATACTCATCATACAAAATAGGTACACTGGTTCATTGCTACTGGCTTAGCGTCCTATTTCATGTAGGCTTATAATCATTTGTCAATCCAGAAATTTTTCTGTTCTGAAGAGGGTCGTATTGCAATTTGCAAATATAATTTTTTTTTGCGTTTAAAATAAAGTCAGTGAAAATTAAAACGAATAATTATATAAATAAAATTAATAAGAATATCTAAATTAGCGTTAAATATTTTAATTAACTATAGCTATAAAATAATTAGTAATAAAAACAAAAGTTCAAATTGACTGTTTTTTAATAAAATACACATTTTTTAAAATTTCAAGACAAAAAATGCAAAATAGAAAAAATAGTATAAAGAACTCGTTTCATAAGACGTTTTATCGCACTTATCCATTAGAAAACGCTGCGCGGGTCGCCATTTGAACAGATTGCGTGTGATAAAATCGTCGATTATGAAACTAGTTTCTTAATATACTATTATCGATTGTCTGCAATACTCTACTACATTGATGCATACGCCGGTTAAATAATACCACCATTTTTAGTGAATATTTTCGTTTAATAGTTTTTATCGTCATATTTCGACATTCCTTTCAACAATTTAAAACAAAAATTGGAAAAAATAATAATAAGGCTAATTACATTTGTAAATTCAGATATATATTATTATTAAACAGTCAAATCACAACATTTGTTAACATATTTGCATATATTTTATAGACCCCTTGCAATAACAATAATAGTTTTAAAAGTAATGGAGAAGCATTTTTCACTCAATAAGTAAAACACTTTAAACCTGTAGCTTTAATATTGCTCATAATCTTTTTCTTCGGTACTAGGGTTCCAACGTAAATTCTTGGTTCATCATTGTTTCTAAGAAGAGGAAAAGAAGCATCAATTTCCAATTTTCGGAACATCTGATGGCAGTTTTGCTATTGCAAACAGATTTGTTTAATCATATATAAGCAATGCTTATATGTATCGTATTGGTGCTAATGCATAGAAATATGTACATATTTTATATAACTGCAAACCATAAGAACATATTTGTTGTAAATTAGAAATATTTGTTAAAAAATAATGTTTTGGATTTCAATGCACATAATATTCATATAAATGTACATATTTGTTTGTCACATTATACATTGACTATTCATTTTAATGATAATTCCGAAAAGTGAAAAAAAAATTGATCAAAGATAACTAAGCGAATAATTCGAAATTTGAAAAAAATCCAAGTATAAAATATAATCAACATTTAGGCAAACAATTAAGAAAATTAAAACTATTAATTAAAAAACAAATAAATTAAATCTTAAAATTTCGGCTCCGAGGTGCATTAGTACCCGTTAATTGCCTTCTCCTGACAACATTTCATCCTCCTATGTGTTCCACATTTCTCTGGAGAGCGCACGCAGACAGACAGACACTTTATTTTATTATTATAGATAGATTATAATCATTTTAGGTATGCAAGTATACAAATTAAGCAATAAAATAGAAAAAAATCCTAAGAGCCAATACAAAAAAACGTTGTATGCAACACGTGCGCAAATGGCTTTAGCAGACTCATCCTCGTTTTACCTCATATTCAAACTTCAAACTATTCATTTTCATGGCATACTAAACTTCATTTGAAATTTTTGCATATAAATAGAGAAAAAATTTAAATTGTTTTTATTAGTAAAGCTTATTAAGTGAAGCATAAAATCTTCTATGCACCACTGGCGATTCTGGGTATTAAGCCCATCAAACGAAATCCATCCCTCGGGTCAGAGGCCATCGGGCTGGCTTACGTCGCTTTCCAGGTGCAATAACCTCCATAACGCCCTTGGTACATAAATAGCTATTTCACACACAGCGAATTTAAGTACATTTTTGTAAGTATTTAATTCTTAAGGTTAAGGGTACATCTCTTTGTTTGACGCTGCTCGAACAATAACTTCATATTTTGATGTATGCGGCAATAACGCAAACATTTTGTTGATTTCCAATTCCGAATTTAATGCTTTGGATGTAGCTCAGAATCTCTTGATATGACATTTCTAGTGACAATAAGGAGAATATTTTCCTTTTACCACTGTTCCACCACTGATTATATAATACGAAAGGTTAGTAGATAATAAATAACCAAAATAAAATAAGTAAATGAATAATATAATTCAAATGAATAAAAGATTTAATTATGTTTTTAAATATTAAATTATGTAAATTAATTAAAAATTGTTCAATTTAATTTAAATTTGTAAAACAATAAATACTATTATTAAAATTTTTCAAATTATTATAATAATTTTAAACAAACAAATAAATGAAATAAATATTTTTATAAACTCAAAAAATATGTTTTATTAATTAATTAATTACTTATTAATTATTTCACTAATTATGTTTATTTACTTGCTAGTTCATCGTTCTATAATAGCCCGAATGATTTTAATTAAACTTCAGTGGCTTAATTTTTTTGTTAATATAGAAATTGTTCTAAAAAATTATGAAAAATTAAATTTTAGTCAGACTGCAAAGCTTTAAAATTAATTATCTCAAGAAAAAGAAAAAACGCCTCTTTGTGAATTTGAGATATTGTAGAGTAGAGATAGAACTATAGAGCTTAATTGTACTTTGACGCCATCTTAAAAAATATTTTTTAATATTACTTCGGTCTGAAAGACCTAAGTATTACATTTATGAGCTTAAAGTGAAATTCTTACCCCCACTTTTTTTGACATTTCTCGACGTTTTAGGACCTCCTGATTCTAAAAAAGCAAAAAAAAAAAAATGTATGTCTGTCTGTCGGCCGGCCGTCATTACCTACGCTGCAGGGAAAACCACTGGAGGGATTTCAAAAATTTTTTTTTCTAAAAATAGGTATACTCAAGGGACAGGTCCGAAAGGACGCTGTGTTCGATAACTGTACCGGAAGTGTGTCAAAAAAATCATTATGTGTGTCAAAAACAAGGAAATTTGAATATTTTTGGCTTAAAAAACGTTCATTTTAAGTGATTACGAGTAGGAACATTGAATTTGGAGAAATCTTGATGGTCGAGATTGGTATGTGAGATCAAAAACTAGATTATTGCATTATAAGTTTGTCAAAAAAAAGTTGTTAAGTGTGTCAAAAGAAAGATTTTTATTTTTTTTTTACCCAATTTTTTGGAAATAAAATTGTTTGTTTAAAATGAAATTTTATTATTATTATTGAGAATTATGGCATTATAAGTTTGTCAACAAAATGTTGTCAAGTGTGTCAAAAGATTTTTATTTAGTTTTTACCCAATTTTTTGGAAAAAAATAAATTGTTTGTTTGAAATGAAATTTTATTATTATTATTGAGAATTATGGCATTATAAGTTTGTCAAAAAATGTTGTCAAGTGTGTCAAAAGAAAGGTTTTTATTTATTTTTTATCCAATTTTTTTAGAAAAAAATAAAATTAATAGTTCGTATGACATGATATTTTATTATTATTATAGAGAATTATGGCATTATAAGTTTGTCAAAAAATAATGTCAAGTGTGTCAAAAAATGATTTCATTTAATTGTTTAGCCAATATTTTGGGAAAAATAATGTAGCTGTTTTTATGACTTAAATGTAATTTAAAAGAAATCGGACATGGAAATTTTTGAATTTGTTGTAGTTTTTGAAATATTTTTGGGATTTTGAAAAAGTTTGTATTTTTGATTTTGTAATAATTTTTGCAATATTTTTAGAATTTCGGCAAAAGTTTTAATTTTTGATTTTGTAAGAATTTTTGAAATATTTTTAGAATTTTGAAAAATTTTTAAATTTTGATATTATTATAATTTTTGGAATTTTGAAAAAAGTTTGAATTTTTGATTTTGTAATAATTTTTGCAATATGTTTAGAATTTTGGAAAAAGTTTGAATTTTTAAGAATTTTTGAAATATTATTGGAATTTAGAAAATATTTAAATATTTGATTTTATGCTAATATTTGGAATATTTTTGGAATTTTGAAAAAGTTTGATTTTATTTAATTTAACAATATTTTTGGAATTTTGATTACAATTTTCCGGCAGCGTATTGATGTTTCGTGTTAGTTTTGTAATAAATTATTAAACAGAGATAAAAAACTTGTACTTCAACAAAGAGTTATGTTTGATGTACATCGCTGCCCAAAACTAAAAACCATGTCCTCATCAAAGTTTTTTGCCGAAAACTATATCAAAATCCTTAACCCAGACCGAAGTCTTGATATCTCAGAGCTGTGAGATTTCAGCCCCTCCATATTTTACTAATTTATTTCTTTGAATTGTAACAAACGTAGGAACATTTTTGTGCATTACTGCTCAATTAACCAATTTTTTTAATTTTAAAACTATAATTACAAAAACCTATCAAACGTTTTTGAGCAATTTATTGTCAAGTTTACTTAGGATTTCGGAAACATTACGATTCGTCCGCTAAAACAATATTTTGCGTACTTGTTACATAAACTACTATTATATAACTGTTTTTGGTTTCTCATTAGCATAAAATTTGATATCGTACATTGTGAGTCAACTCATTTTCAAAATACCAAACAATACAAAAAACTAAAATAAAATTCATTATTTTTTCTTTTATTCGTTTTATATATTTTATCAATTAATTTGAAAATAATTCAATTTAAATTAATACATGTAACTCTGTCGAAAGGATAAAACGTTGTATCGGGTTCACGTTTCATAAATTTTATTCTCTCGCTAACTTTCATTGCTTGGCATACCACTCTCGCTCTGTAAACTTGGTAAAGGTTTGGGCTCTAAGTGTCTCCTCAAGAGACATCGATTTTGACAGATGCCATATAAATGTGGTCATTCGCTTATATGGAAACGTTGAATAAATGTTTGTTTCCAAACAAAAATATATTTGCTGTAGTTGTTATATGCGTTACTATACGTTTATGTGCTATACAGTATTCAGAGTGTTTCTAATCACATTATTTGCAACAATTGTAACGACAGGTTTATTTCGTATTTGACTCTATAAGTCTAAAACAAGAGCAACGTGTTTAAAAGATTTCTCTAATAATTTGCCAATTTATTTCTTTAGATTGTAACAGACGTAGGGACATTTTTGTGTACTACTGTTTAATAAAACAATTTTTTTCTTTGATTGTTTTGATCCGTCATTTAATATAAATTAATACAACATGTATTTTGCTATGTAAAATCTAGTTGTGAATAAAATAGTATATTTTCCTACAAGAGATGAAAACATTAATTTTTTATTTCGTGCAATATTTTCAAAATAATACTTCTTAATTATTGTTTTTATAGGATTCGTACATTAAAATCGAAAATTAAAAACGATTTATCAGGAAAAAAACATCGTATGTGATCTACCGTTATGTTTTCTGCTTCGTGATTAGTCGCCTCCAAATGTAATAGATCCATAAATTTAGAAAAATCATTTCATTGTGCGTGCGTTTTGCAAATGTTGAAGTTGTTTTATGTGTTTATAAAAGTGATTAAAAAATAAATTTATTAAAAAAAGACTTTTTTAAACTATAACTAAAGTGTGAATTTCAATTAAGGTGAGTTTAATTTTTTATTTATCTATAAATAGTTATGATTATTCTTGAAAAATGTTTGAACAATTATTTGTTTTAGTAATTTATATACGTGCAAGTTTTTTAGTTTTAAAATGGACGCCCAATTGATCTCCGTTTTGTAATGTTTTCTTTTTTTTTGAATCACATTAAAATTTTCGAACGGCAACGAATGATTTTTCTCTCGAAAATCTTTAGACTTTCAGATAACTTCTGTAGCATGGATCTAAATAGTAGCGATTAAAGTTCAACTTTTTGTACCATAATTAATCCGAAAAATGTCGTTTTAGATATCAGTATGAAATAAAAATAGTTATTTAAACAAAACCAAAATTGTGTATTGGTTTTGTTTTTTATATATTTGTTGATATTATCCTAAATATTACTGTCGTAAAAATAAGCACCATTGTCATGGTTTATTTGTCTTTCACTCCCTAGGGAGTAAAAGATGCAATCCTCTCCCGAAAATAAGGGTATCAATTAATCACCAACTGAACCCATAAAATTGTTTTTCCCCTTTTAGTATTTTTCACAATTTTTCATTAGTTGCAGAAAGTTCAAAGAAGAATACAGAAGAAATTTTAGAAATGGAGTCCAGTAACAGCCAGGAAACGTTTCTTTGGTTAGCCCATAACATAGAACCGTGGGTTGAAGTTGAAAAGAAGTGGACATATCTATTAAATAAACGTCAAAAAGATATTGAATCAGATCATTCAGAAATTCAGAATAGGGGGCCTTTATTAAAGCAAAGTAATGCTTATACATAGGTAATACAAGTGGATAATCAGTTTTTCTTCTAACTATTTTTGTATTTTTTTATTCATAGATCGACATTGACTACAAACTATTGTTTTCGGGCAACCAATCACAGCTATTTCAGAAATGGCCGTCGTTTATATCTCATATTCTTCCTTATATGAAAAAAAAATATTAAAGATCGGCCCTCAATTTGTCAACTTAACGAGATAGACGAGACTGTAGAAGAAAATAGTCTCAGCTGTATTATTTTTTTGTTGATGCACGCCATTTTAAAACAAACAATTGTAACATAATCACGAAACAACAAAAACAAGTGGAGGCCCACAATTGTTGATGCTCAACAATCAACCGTGCTACATTGTATAACACTCAATGATTTGGACAGAAAACTTGAAAAATTGAAAGAAAGGTATTTAAAAAAAGGCGTTACCTTACAACCAGTAATTGTAGTAATTGGGGAAGATTTAAAAACTTTGAAAAGTTTTTATACATATTATAATGGAACTGCTTACAAATTTCTAACTTTTCTTAAATGCCTCGATATAACGTTTAAACTAATTCACGTCTTAAATTTTGAATATCCTTTTGAGGGAAGGATTATTTATAGTTTTGTAGAACATAATTTTTTTAATTTTAAATTAAATTCTAATCCTAATTTGAACAAACTAGTAGAGCATCTACATTTTAAAAATGTTTAATAGTTTTTTATTTCAGGAAATATTTTCGTCTTTTCGTCTTCGAAAATGTTTGAGTTAAAAAAATCAAAACTAATTTTTTTAATTTTAGAAAACTTAATATACTTAAGCTTAAAAATTAAAATTATTGATTAAAATTGAAGTTATTTTAGGCTATGAACAACAATGTATAAACCAAATTAAATAAATTGTTTTTATTATTTCTATCAATTTTAAACAGTTTATTATTTAATTTAATTACATTTTCATCAGTAGCCCAATGATGGGCCACATTGAATTTATCAACATTGCAAAACGATCTAGTTTTACAAGCTTAATTGATCTTTTTTGCTTCACGGAAATGCAAAAAACATAATGCAATTAAGAAAAAATCCAGCGGTTTGAGAACATCTCAACCGCTTAATACTGTAACTGTGCGGCAATGAATTGAAAACTTTTAATCATAAAATAAAATATTAAAAAAAAAGATAATAATATAAAGTAAAATACGAATTCTTAACTAAGTGAGAAATTGAATTTGGGGTGTATTAAACGTTACTTATCATTTCATCGTTTCACAGGATAATTCAGATGTTCAGGTCTGCTATAAAGTTTTACCATATCTTTAGCTTTTAAAGCAATTTGGGGTATTATTAAGGCTACTAGGCTCTCTTATTGTTTATATAAGATGTACCTATTAAAATAATGTAAGTTACTATTAAAAATCAATAGTATTCATCCTATGAATGTAATATTGCATCACATAGATATAATATGATTCCTCATTTCATTTTTATACTAATTCCTATTAATTTTATTCTAATTTAACTTTTTAAATTAATGAGTGATATTATTGATTTAATGTGACACCGAGTTCTTTTTTTAAATGACTTGTCTTATATAATTAATAATGCATCCTATTAAAAATTAATGTTATGGAACATTAATTTAAAATGAAGTTTTGATACAATAGTAGTAGAGTACTATTAAAATAACAATAATGAAATTTTTAAAATAACAGGACATACCACATTGACTAATTTTAATAGTAAAAACCTATTAAAAAACTATTGATTTTAAAGGATTTTTTTCTGAGTGTGGTAACGTTGTTTAAAATATTTTGTAAAATTATATAAAAAACCATAGCAACTTCAATTTGTTATTCTTTTTGCACTAGTGAAATAGACTTTTCATTTGTTATCATAGAAAAAGGAATTTTTTTCGGTAGAAGAGATATTTTCTCTTAATGTTTATTGAGATAATAAGGAAAATTGCAATCGTTGGAGGACAAAAGATGGAAGGTCGATCTGTATATAATCGATCAAATTATTTGAAAAGATCATTATGTAAATTTATCAAAATTAATCTAAATGAAAACATTGTGTGATTTAAAATATAAAGAAAAGGTTGTCATGTTTTTAAAAAATTAAAAGTTAAAGTTAATTTTTTTTGGATTCAACTGAATAATAAATATTCGAAAGTAAATAAAATGTATTAAATTCATCCTAAAATATAATTCAATATTTGTAAATAATAATTGTGATAACAAATAACTTCTTATAGTTGAAATATAGACAAGTGAAAATACGGTCAACATTTTTGTTAATTTTATTTACAATTTATTTCCATTTTATATTAACAACTTTGGGTCGTGATTTTTATTCAATTTTGGGTGTTAATAAATCAGATTCAAATGATATAAAAAAAGATTAGTTTAAGAATTATATCCGGATAAAAATACAAATGATCCAGACGTATCGTCTAAATATCAAGATTTGGGTGCAGTTTATGAAGTGCTATTTGAAAAATGTAATGTTTATGATCGATGTGGGGAGGAGTGTTTGAAAAAAAGATGGAATGATGAATAATTGTGAACCATTCGCTAGTTTCTTTGGTGATTTTGGTTTTCGTTTTTTAAATGAGCAACAACAGCATGATACATCGAGAGAAGCTAAAATTATAATTGATTGATTTATTTCTCTGAAAGAATTAAATAGTGTAATGGTATCGAATTATTAGAAGATGCTAAACATCACAAGTAATCATCATAAATGTAAGCTCAATTTTGATTTTTTTTAAAATGTTTTAATTTATTAGTTTAATTTTTTTTAAATCGCCTTGGTGCGATGGATTTTTAGTTGATATTTTTGTGTAAAATAAGTTATTTTCACAGGTCCGGTTTCCCGTTGTTTTTTATAAATGTCCAATCGTTTCACAATCTATATTAATATATGGGCTTTGTGTATTTTTAACAGTAGGTTAGAAGCCGCGGAGGCTCGAATCCAATAATTGTCCAATTCAATCTTACTGTGTCTTCCGTTTAAAATATAGAATTTATCGTTGTCGTGTTAACAACCGCCCAAAAGAGGTAACCGCTTTTCACTATTGTGTTATAACTGTAATACATTTGTGCCGTAATATTAACAACAAAATTACTAAGGAACATTGTGGCCTCTGGCTCAGGAAAAATCTCTAAAAACTTATTCAATTTACGAACAAACTACTTTAAATACCACAAGAACAATAACATTTTAGAAAAAGAAAATAAATTTAACTTAATATTGAGGTTGCAATTTTTTTTTTTTTTTTTTTAAGCGTTCATGCTCCATGTAGGAGAGTTGCCAGGCTAATCAGCTTTGAATATTCACCACGGTCATTCGCAACAGCGACATAATTACCATGGCACCCGATTTTCTTAAGGTCGTTTATTACGTCAGTCTCCCATTGTAGTCGTGGTCTTCCTCGCGGTCTACCACTTCCTGGGGTACTAACGAACATTTTTCTAATCATTCCAGACTGTGAATCGGCTCGTAGAACATGCCCAAACCAAGCAATCCTATTAGAACAGATACAACCTGTTATATCAGGACCCTCAAGAAGGTCTCTGATCTCAAAGTTATACCGGGTTCTATACTCTCCATCGTCTGTCTTAAGTGGACCACAAATGTAGCGTAGGATCTTACGCTCAAATACAGATAAATGCGATTCGTCATTTTGTGTAAGGGTCCACGTTTGTGACCCATACATCACAACCGGTCTAATCAATGTCTTGTATAACTTGAGCTTGGTGTTAGTTGATACATACGGTGATCCAAGGAGAGGTTTAATTGAGTAGAAAGTTTGATTAACTGCAGCGATTCGAGCTTTAATATCTGTAAGTATGCTTTTGTTTGAGTCAAGCATTGATCCAAATATTCATAAGATTCAACTCCCTCAATTCGTTCATCGCCGCACATCAAATCTTTCTTCTCAGCCTCTCTTGAAACATTCATATGTTTGGTTTTATTGTAGTTAATTTGCAGACCAATTTTCCTAGCACCACTCTCAAGCGACTTGAAAGTCTCACTCATAACAGCTTCACTTCGGCCGAGGATGACAACATCATCAGCGTAAGCAATCATCTGTACTGAGTTTATTGACAAGATATTGTTGTTAGTCGGTAGTTTCTTTTGACGGCACACATATTTCAAGGCTAGATTAAAAAGTATAGGAGAGATAGCATCACC
>CAVNZG010000678.1:0-21655 GCA_963693315.1 Diogma glabrata
AAAAACAAGATCAAACAATATATTTCATTCCATTTCCTATTCATATCACAAAAAAAACAATAAACATATTAACACGAAAATCATGATAAATTTTTTAACGACAGTTTTGTGAAACTTGTAGACCTATTTATATTATTGAGCTAGGTTAATTTCTTTGAATCCTTGTATTTTGTTTTCTTTTTTGATTTTCATGTTGATGTGTAAGATTGAAATAGGATAATAGTTGTTTTTACGGAGTTATTTTTGAATGGATTTGATTATTAATTTAGAGCAAAATTCGAAATAGGGTCGATCGTAACACTATGTTTCTTACGAAATAAATAAGTGTAGGTACTTTAAACATAGCCTCCTTTAAGGCAGATATTATTGAACTTAAACATGAAACAAACAAAGACACATCAACGAGTTCTACAAATAAGCTAGTCCATCCATTATTTAATATAATTATTTAATTGTAATAATTGTACAACAAATGTTAATAATTTCATTTCACTTTTTGGAGGACAAACATTTTTGAATCAAATGTTCAATTATTTTGCTTCAAGTATATTGAGTTCAATAAAATAATAACTATCCCCATCTGCTTCCCTTCTGGAGGTGTATGGGTACCTCCGCAGATGGAAAGTGGAAAAATTAATGTTTGCCTAAATTCGGTGTGAGTACCCCAAAGTGACTCCTAGATGTGGAAAATGTATGACAAGGTCCTAATACTTTTTCAATCATTACATTTCACTCCAACTCATACACCCCCATCTGCAACCCTTAGGGGCGTTCTCATACAAAAAACTTAAAATATGAAGAAAAATTTAAAAAAATAATTCATAGCTCCCCCGGGATGATCCCTATAGGGGTCAAATGTATGACTGAATCCTATTAATTTTTATTTCAAACATTTTTTCCAAAGCACCTATCCCCTATCTGCCTCCCTTCTGGAGGTATACAAAAGTGGAAAAATTTATTTTTTGTCTAAATTGGCTTTGACTGCCCTAAAGTGACTCCTAGATGGGACAAATGTATGACAAGGTCCTAATATTTCCTGATTTAAATTATATATAAATCCCTAGATAGGGCAAATGTATGACAAGGTCCTAATACTTCCTGATATAAATATTATTTACAATGGGAAGTTGAGCTGCAGAACTGTTGTGAACCGTACTAAATGCTTATGTACCAAGTCTCATCCAATTCAATTATAAGGTACAGATGTTATGAAGTCTACCAAAACACATATGTTCGAGAGACTCACACCACTTAGTTTAATATCACTCAAAAACTAATCAACTGCTTGCCATAGTTACCATAGTTGCCACCAGGCACGAATCCTCTATATATTGATTGGAATGAGTGCTTCCGTAATCATTTCATGTTTTATTTGAAACAATTAAAAATTTAGAATTTCGCTTAATTTGAAATTACATTTACATATCTTTTGCTACTTTGCTACCATACTTATATGATTTCAACAAACACGCAACGCATTCGCAATCAACAATCGCAAAACATTAAATACACTAAACAGTTCTTATAAATGCAAAATAATGCGCTCGCTAAATAAAATACAAGAATAACAAATATTGTATATTTCCTCTTAAAATATTCATATAAAATTTGAGAAAAATAATGAATTGAAAAAATCATTCCTAGAGAATTTTGGTTTTAAATTTCTTTTGTTTGAGAGAATATTGTTTTAATTTATTTTAGATCTCATTTTATTTTTCTTTATGGTTAATTCTTAAAAGTTAAAACTAAGAGATATTTTGATGTAAAATTAAATACATTTCAAATTTGAATTTGTTCGAGATAAGGTGATTTTGGTTTAAGCGATTTAGAAAAATCTTTTACGTACATTACGCACATATCTTTTACAAATCGAACAGATTTGGACAAAATCTGACCGACACATTTTTGATTTGGCTGACTATTTTTTAGGGGTTTTAATCGAAAGAAAAAATATACATGTTCGAGATTTTTTTGGGAGTTCTTTTTAGGGTTCTAAATTTCGAGAATTTCTTAATTTTTGACTTGAAGACTTATTTTCAAAAATTCATAACTTCGGTTCTATTAAAGATAGAAACTTCTGTTTTTGTTTTATTTTAAAGATTTTTATTTATTTTATTTAGCGTACGGTTTTTTCTCGTGACACATAAACACAACAAATTAAGACCAATAAAACTTAAAATAGGTAAATTTTTTCTATGAAATCTCCCTAAAACAAAATAAGAATATACATTAAATGAGCTTACACCAATTTGATCGATTTGATTAGTTAAAACTCAAAAAGTAAAATATTTAAACATTGGACATGGGCAGTACATTTGCACATTAGATGTTTACATCGATTGAGTCTATCCATGCTACTACACCGGGGGCTGCCAAATGGATGTCTGAGATGTCGCCATTGTATCGTTAATTGGATACACAGTTGCAATGTGTTTTATGGTTTGTTGTGGTGCTCCGCAGTAACATTGAGTGGGCTCTGAAATGCCCCACTTGTAGAAAGAGTCAGTACAACGTCCATGATTTGTTTTTATTCGGTTTAGTGCAGTTCAGGTATGACGCGGCAGATCAAAACCGGGTTGAGGGGAAGTCGGGTTCGTAATAAAAAGACCAGGTTTGTTATAATGATTCCAGGAGGAGCCCCTGGCATCCAAGATATTAAAATTAGTTGCCAACAGGTTGTTGGCAGTGTTTGTGGGGAGGCTTTCTTGACTTAAGTCGACAAAGTATGGTCACCGTAATATTCATGCAAGGCTAACGTGATGTTGTTGGTTACCTTTTTATTTTCACGCATGATTAAAGTTAAAAGATGGTTTTAAAAAAAAATAAATTCAATAAAATTAGTGACAAATTCCAATTGTTATAAACAAATAAATGTTAAAATCGATTTTTAGTAGTGATGTAAAAGTGTTTAATACAATTGTATAATACCCGGTATTATACGTAAAATACCGTATTGTCCAAAACGTTGTAAAATACAAGGTATTTTACTATAAAAAATATTTTTTATTCTGATGGCGTTCGAAATAGTAAATAGTCCTTTTACTAAAATTGCGCGTGGATTATTAGAAGAATTTATAGCTGTGAAAATATGTCTACTACTACATCTATAAGATATAAACCACGCCGAGGAAATGAATTATTTGTACGCCTTGCTAGTGTGCATTTCTAAATAATAGGGCCTATTCAGTAAAATATTCTATCGAAAGTTTCTGCTATTCTTCTATTTTTTGTAGGAAATTTTTTTAATTATCAACAGAACACAAATATCAACAATCGATTATAGTTGCTGAGAAGCAACCGTTACAGTAAATTTTTAATCGAGCAAATCAAAATTTTGAAACATGGATTCGTTACTTAATTTAATAGCCCCAGGTAACATGTAGAACGTTTCTTTTATACGTTCAAATTTATCAACCATGCACAAAAATCTCAATACCCATTATGAAACCGATAGCAATTGCATTTATTGTATAAATTGATGGAATAGAGTTTGTGGCTCTTTAGAATGTAGCATCTTCTAATTTGCATTGTTCTGCATCTTACACTGTAACAGAAACATCATTTTCGATATCCAGCCTAAATCATACCAAAAGTAATTATCTCGTTTATGTCAAACATGATTAAGACCTCTAACAGTTTATTTATGGGAAATGGAAGGATCCAACCTGAATGAAAAACATAAATACAGTAGCAGGCAGCGACTGAAGGTGAAATAAATTGAAACTAACCATCAGGATAGTTTTACTGATCGGATGGTCTGATACATGAACTGATACTGGACATGAATTAGAGACAGATGATTATATAGGTCTTATTAGCATTCGTTTAAGGAATATATATAGATAAAAATAACGATAAAATATCCAAATTCAGATATTTATAAAAAAATGAATTAGATGTAATTCAAAATGACGTTGAAAGTCATTTTTTGTTATTATATCATTCACATGTATTCTCGGCCAATACACTTTTGTACAGAATATACGGTATTTTATTTTGTATAATACAATGTATAATACGCTGTATTATACAAAAAAAATAAAATACGGTATTTTAACATCTCTAATTTTTAGTCATAGACCCCTTGTCATAGCCCCAAAAACTCTTTACCCAACTAATGAGTTTTTAGTATGGCCATCGTATTCGTAAATAAATCAATTTTTCGAGCGTGGGACGACAAAAAATTTCATAGATGGGTCATTCTTTTACATACCGAACAGATTAGGACAAAATCTGGCCAAGACGTTTTTGATTAAGCTTAAATTTTTTTGCGGGTTCTATATGTTAAAATATATCGTCTTCGAGGAATTGTTCTTTTTTTGTGGTGGGAGGGGGGACTGGGGTGAAATAGAGCGGATCTAAATTTCGATCATTTCGGCTTGAAGACTTATTTTCAAAGATTCATAACTTCGGTTCTTGTAAAGATAGACCCTTTTTTTGTTTTAGTTTACAGTTAAAGTTTTATATTTTTTAAATTAATATATTTATTTTAGTCACAGCCCAACAAAAATAAAGAGTGTTTAGCATAACCATTGCATTCTACGTTATATTTTCTATAAAATACGAATTTTTTATTGATAAATTAATTTATTTGTAACATTAAAACTCATTTCTCCATTAAATAAATATACGTTTGTTAGAAAAAATTGAACGTAGCCTACGATGGTTACACTAACCACTCTGTATGTTTGTTGTGCAGTGACTAAAAATCATTTTAACACTTTATTTGTTTATAACAATAGGAATTTGTTAATAATTTTTATAGATAACAGATTTTTTAAAGTCCATCTTTTCACTTTAAAATTAAACAGGAAAAGTGTCTATCTTTACCAGAACAGAAGTTATATGAATCATTGAAAATAAGTCTTCGAACCATATAAAGCCTAATAAGTTTTCAAGCAAAACAATAGGCTTGATATGTAGTGATCAATACTTCATAAGCTAATTTGAATTATTTAACTGCAGTAAAATATGAAATTTTATTGACAATTCAACTCACTAAATAAAGTTTCGATAAGGTCCAATAAAAACGCTTCATTTACTATTTTTTAACAAATCAAAACGAATTATATGGATTATTTTTCTCTGGTGGGAAGGAACAGCGAATTATAGTGACTATTTTCGGCCTACTTAATATATTAATTTAAAACTAGAGATATTGAGATAATTTTTTTTCCTAATGAGATAATTTTTTTTTATTTATAATTTTGTTTAAAAGATAATTATTAGTTTCTAAATAAATTTTTTTCTACAAATTATTCAATAATACAAAATTATGTAAAAATGCAATTTGCTAATAATAAAAATGTCCGTTTTCTTTCATAAATGATTGCTTGTTTTTGTTTATTTGTCAAAAATAAATTACAAATTTATAACTTTTATGCGCCTACTAAGATAAAATAATATTTCATTTTGTTAGAAGAAAAAATGACAACAAAGGATTATGTTGTATGAAATAATGTTTCTATTTCTGTTCGTTAAATTGTCTGCTAAATACAACTCGTCACCAAATTATTAGTCGATTATTTTTCAACATTACCACTCATGCCATTTGAGGTTAAAATTGACCTCAAATGACATTCGTAATAATGATTATGAAAAATAATCGACTATTATTTGACGACTCGTGATATTATACAGGGTGAGTTTTTTAAAAAATGCCAGGCTTTTATCTCGAGAACCATGCTAGATGGGATAAAATAACCCAAGATAATATTTGTTAAGCGTCGAAGGGGACGTCCAATGGTAATATTGAATGACCTTGAAACTCATAAGTATTGGAGATATATGCCAAAATAGGTTTTTTTTAAATTAGAACCTATACATTTAATATTTTTTTTTAATTAAGTAAATCAAACTACACACTTTTTGCTTACAAAATTTTTTTGTAAAGTGTACGATTTTGTAGATATGATGAAAATTGATTTGCACTAAAGCAAACGTGTCTTCGCTAAGTTCTTCAGAAAAAAATAAAATTTCGATAAATTAAAAAAAAACAAAGAAAATCATTCATTAATTTAAATATTATTGCATCGTGGTCTACTGCGTGAAATTGATTTGCGTTTTTTTCTTTGATTTATTGAAATTTTATTTTTTTTCTGAAGAACTTAGCGAAGACACGTTTGCTTTAGTGCAAATCAATTTTCATCATATCTACAAAATCGTACACTTTACAAAAAAATTTTGTAAGCAAAAAGTGTGTAGTTTGATTTACTTAATTAAAAACAAATATTAAATGTATAGGTTCTAATTTAAAAAAAACCTATTTTGGCATATATCTCCAATACTTATGAGTTTCAAGGTCATTCAATATTACTATTGGACGTCCCCCTCGACGCTTAACAAATATCATCTTGGGTTATTTTGTCCCATCTAGCATGGTTCTCGAGATAAAAGCCTGGCATTTTTTAAAAAACTCACCCTGTATATGATAATTTTATAAAAAGTTTATAGTGGAGCTTACATAAAATCTTATGTAAATTTTTGAAATATTTTCTATTATCTTTATTGGTCTCGACGATGCGGCAAGAATGTGAACAGAAAACTCTCCTTATGGTGCTTTCTACCAACTGACATGATAAGTAAAATGTTATCTAATTTTGCTTTCTATATCAGACCAAATTAAAAAATAGATCAACTATGTATTGAAAACTGGATTATTTCAATAAGTATTCTATAGCATCAATCTATTATTTGATGTTCATTCAAATTTTTTATTTTTGTTCACTAAATTTTAATTAAACAATACATATGGTTTGTTAATATGGTTTTGAAATAATTGTAAAACTGATTATAGCGTCGTATGAACTAAGGTGCGTTCCACTAAGCGTTTACAACGCTCAAAATGACCTTTCCTCCGTTCCACTTGACAACGACGGTCGTGGCGATTGCAGTTAAAACGTCACTAATGACGTCACAATTTTTGCTCACGTCAAGCTCACAACGACCAATCTTAAAAGGTGGGCTGAAGTGAGTGTTGATAAGTTCAGCGCCATTTTTAAAATATAAAGATGTCGCAAACAAATGTCAATTTGTATGATGCAGGAAGTGATATTCTAGTGGAAACAAGATTATTTAAATGTCAATCTCTATTAATCACGAGGAAAAAGTTAAAAATTCTTTAATTTTTTCATAGTACGTATTTTAAAAATAAATCTTTTTTTTCGCAAAATACTTTTCACACAAACTTGGATCTCACGAGTAAAAGTTTTTTTATTGTGCGTGTATCCTAATTATTAATGTTTATTGTTAAGACTATCCAATTGTAACCTAACCTCTAGCTTGTATTCTATTTGTTCAAACTGGCCATTTGTGTTTTTTCGTCAACGCCTAAACTGATCACATAATTCATTCCACTTGATTATACAATTGTAACGTTCAGAAGAAAGTGGAACGGGAACACAGAGGTCGTGAGCGTGATTGTTTTGAGTGCTTAGTGGAACGCACCCCTAATAGCTTGAATTTTTATGGATTCTGATGTAGTTGATGCAGTTTTTATAGAACGGAAAAAAATAATTCAAAAATTGAAAATGGTTTTTTAGTTGTATAAGGTGTTATGATCTTAATTCTAAACCTTTTTGAAACATGTATAAGGTTAAAAACACTTTTTTAATTTGAAACTAATTTCATTGCTAAAACCATGACTAGATTTTAACAACCACTAGTCAAACTACAAGTTAAATAAAAACATGTAAGAAAACATGTAACAACAACAACAAAAACACATATAATATAGGTATATTCGCTATTCTTAAACAATATATTAAGAAAAAACGTTTCTACCATTTACTGCTTCCGTCGAGATACAAACCAAGCTTCGTGCCTGGTTGCCACATATTTGCATCGTTTTCCAAAGTGTCATCAAAATTCATTCACGAACGAATGTTGTATGCTCCTAACAAACATTGAAAACATAGTCAAAAACCTCCTGTTGTATGGTGCACCCTCCAACCCTTCATTCAATGTAGCCCAAAATCTGATGAAATTCTTCCCATGTTACTTGAAAGCTTTTACCAACGTTTCATGAAAATCGATCGGTAATTGTAGGCTGAAACATTCTTCACATGAAAAAAAACTTTATAACCGGAAGTGACAAACCAGAAGTTGGTATGCACAAATATTGTAAACACTACTAAAACCTTATATACCAAGTTTCAATAAGATTATAAGCCAGGATTAGAACCAACCCCCCCACCATTTTGTCCAATTTTAAATTAATCCAGATCTTCCATTTTCAAGTGAGCCTGGCTCATTTTCCAAAGTTTCATCAAGATCCTATGCAGGAACGTCAAAGTTGGGTGGAGTTTAGCTACACAAATCACTACAAGAAAATACTTTTTAGTTCGATTTTTCGTATATGTGTTTTATTTTGTATGTTTGTATATATAAGTGTTTATTTATTATTTTTAACTTAAACTTATTCAATATCAGATTTTATCATATTAAATCATCATCCATAAAGTCCATATTATGACTTCATATCAAAGTCAAATATAAGATCAGTATGTCATGAAAGGATCATATAAACGATACCATGTTATGGTCATGACGAGTGTTAGTTTTATGTCAAATTTACGTAACAACTATATCACATATATATGACCTTAGTGTGATGTCATATTTATGTCTTGTGTTCAATGGAATATTATCTATGCTCGTTTATTTAAATATTTTAAATACAATGTAATCTGTCTTCTCAGACTAAATAAAGAGAAGCAAATAACAAGTCTTATTGTTAGTTACACTTCTCTCGAACTATATAATTGTCCAGTGGCTTTAGAAGAAATAGTTCTATTTCACTAACTAATTGGTTCTTATGGATGATAACAAACTAAAGACCAGTTACTAGAAACAAAAAATTTGGTGGATTATAGTTTATGGAAACAAAATTTTCATTAGATACATTTAGGCGATTGGTTCGTAGCTGATGTAAAACTCATTTTAAAATATTGATTCAACAGCCAATAATATTATATTTACAATCACACTTTTCAAACCAGATTATATGTGCGACATAAAATACGTAACGTACCAAAATTGTTTAAATGTTTTAAAACAGCCCGTCGAAATTTTCTATTTTATGTTTGATAATAGAGCTTTTGGTTTAAATACTACTTATATGATTTTTAATGACATGCAAGTGAATTGAAGTTATCAATTGTATCACAAATATCATTCAAATTTCCTTTAACTATATATGTAAAATAATTTAATTGTTTTTTAACAATCCGTCTATATTCCAACAAAACGTTTGTAGGGTTTTATACTTAAACTTAAAATCATCATATTAGAAATGTTTAATTATGCATTAAAATTTATTCCAGAAATATAATAATAATAAAATAATGTAACTATAGTAAAAATAACTTAACTACAACACCTTTACTTTACCGTTATAATTGTAAGAAAATCAATTATTTTGAATTTTAGAAGGTTGTTGTTTACCAACATTTAGACGAACAGCCTTTATAATAATTTGAGGGAGGTAATACATTTTTAATAAACATGCGTTTGAAAGAAATTTTTATAGACGTTAGTGAAGGTCTAATAAGAATTTTTTGTTTACTTATAAGCAGAGTTTCGAACCGGAACCGAACCGTAAACCGAAAACCGTTTTTAACCAAAATTTTGGGCTGAACCGTAACGTAACCGAAACCGTAATTTTTTATATGTAATGAACCGTAACCGGAACAAAAAAATCATTTTATTTACGGTTCATGTAAAACGGTTTGCAGTGAAAAAACAAGAAAAATATTCTAACAAAAAGCTGCTCATATATATGAGTAAAAGATTTTCATTTTGCATGTAAAATTAGCTATAGGTACTACAATTTTGGTTTCTAATCTATTCCAAAATTTATTACATTTTTTTAAAAATACCATGAAACCATGCAGCAAATTTTGAGAGGCATATTGTATGGTTTCATAAAAAAGAATTTTAAATTTTAAAATGTCTTAAAATATCAGCAAAAGCTTCATGTAAACGAAATCTGCCATTAAAGTTAAGCTCAAGTAGAGTAATGACGCTTACTCCAACGCTATTAGACATGAAATTTAAACCTCAAAATATTACGGTACTATGTCTGAAAAACTTCTTACTGAAGCCTGTATCGATGTTCTAGATTCAATAATTACTGAAGTTGTTTCTTTTGAATTTTTGCATAAGAATACTGAAAATCCTTGATTTTGATATCGGAACTGAACCGGAACCGAACCGAAAACCGGAACAAAAAAATAAACCAAGGAACCAAACCGAAAACCGGAACGAAACCGAAACGGAAAACATTTCGGTTCGAAACTCTGCTTATAAGTTACATCTTATAAAAGGTTGGGTGATTTTAAAAATTAAAATTATTAATTATAGTGAAGTGAATATGAATTAAAAAGTGTTTTGGTATATCAAGTGAGTGTTTTAGCTCATTTTTATATAAAACATACAAAATAACGATGAATTTAGAGAAAATGATGACTAATATCTGAAGTCATAGCTTAAAAAACATATCGTCATGTTGTATGAAAATGTCAGTTTTGAAGGGCTGTATCTCGAAGCCCGGGTACATTTTGGGGGTAGTGCTTGAACTATTTTTTCTTGTTTAAGCATAAACTCCCAAAAAAATTCAGAATGAGAGGCCTCGGATTGTGGAGTGGTACCACAAACATCAACGCATTTATACAAACTTCTTTCTGTTCATATGTCGAGCTTTGAAATTTAACGTAGACGTTTCAAATGATTATAACTCAAATGATTATAACTCTCAGTGATCTTACGAGTTGTTATTCCCCAGTTTGCATCAATTAATGCCTTTATTGTTACATCATCTGCTTTAACTGGCCTTCCTGGTGCATCTTCAAGATCAAAATTGAAGTATCAAATTTTTGAAACCACTTTCGACACTGGCGTTCTGGCTTCATACACATCGAATAATTTTTTTCTTTCTTAAACAGCTTTTTTTAGGGCTCCATTATTATAATGAACCCTAGTTGTGAATTGCGAGATTAAAACGTATTTTTGCCATTATATCGATTATCTCATAAACTTTAAACCCTACAAGATGAGGGTGGGTGGGTGGGTGGGTGGGTGAGTTTTCTGCATACGATCTTGATGAAACTTTGGCAAATGATACAGGTTCACTTGAAAATAGAAGATCTGGATTCATTTCAAATTTGGACAAAATGGCGGGGGGGTCTCCCGAACACCTCTAAGTTTAAATCTTGAATAACTTCTGATCCCGAGCTATGATCTTATTGAAACTTAGTAAATAAGGTTTTAATACTGTTTTCAATAATTCTGCATACCAACTTCCGGTTTGTCACTTCCGGTTAAAAAGTTTTTTTTTCAGGTGTTTATCCCTACTGTAGCCTACAATTACCGATCGATTTTCATGAAACGTTGCAAAAAGCTTTTAAATAGCATGAGAAAGATTTTATCAGCTTTTGGAGAACATTGGATAAAGGGTTGGGGGGTCCACCATACAACAGGTGGTTTTTTCCACAAAGTTTTTATGTTTGTTGGGAGCATAAAACATTCATTCGTGAATGAATTTTGATGAAACTTTGGAAAAAGATGCAAACATGTATGACAAAGAACTGATTAGTTCTTGAGCGATAGTGAACAAAGTGGTGGGGGGTCCCTGGAGCACCTGTTTTTTTGAAAGCTCTATAACTTCTGTACCTGATAAGCGAATTGGTTGAAACTTGGTACATGAGTATGTAGTACGGTTTAAAATAGTTCTGCATCCCAACTTCCGGTTTTTCACTTCCGGTAAAAAAAATTTTTTTGTACTTTTTTGAAGTTTTTTCATTGTCTTTATGCACACTACAGCCTACAATAATGAAGTGATTATGATGAAACTTATGGAATAGGGTTCCAATTAGTGTGAAAAGATAATTATTATGTTTTAGGACACATTGGTCAAAGTGGTGGGGGGTCTACCATACAAATGCTGACTTTTCACACTTTGTTTTTTAAGTTTGTTGGGAGCATACAGACTTCATTCATTATTCAATTTTAATGACACTTTGGCAAATGATGGAGACTTAAGTAACAAAGAACTGATTAGTTTTTGGATAATATTGGAATAAGTGGTGGGGGTCCTCCCAAACACCTGTTTAATGTGTCACACTTTTTTCAATGTTTGTTGGGAGCACACAGCATTCGTTCGTTATCGAATTTTGATGACACTTTGGAAAAAGATGCAAACATGTATGGCAAAGAACTGATTAGTTTTTGAGCGATAGTGAACAAAGTGGTGGGGGGTCCCTGGAGCACCTGTTTTTTTGAAAGCTCTATAACTTCTGTACCTGATAAGCGAATTGGATGAAACTTGGTACATGAGTATGTAGTACGGTTTACAATAGTTCTGCATCCCAACTTCCGGTTTTTTACTTCCAGTAAAAAATTTTTTTTTGTACTTTTTTGAAGTTTTTTCAGTGTCTTTATGCACACTACAGCCTACAATAATGAAGTGATTATGATAAAACTTATGGAATAGGGTTCCAATTAGTACAAGAAGATAATTATCATCTTTTGGGACACATTGATCAAAGTGGCGGAGGGTCTACCATACAACTGCTGACTTTTCACACTTTGTTTTTAAAGTTTGTTGGGAGCATACAGACTTCATTCATTAATCAATTCTAATGACACTTTGGAAAAAGATGGAGACTTAAATGACAAGGAACTGATTAGTTTTTGGACAGTATTGGGATAAGTGGTACGGGGTCTCCCGAACACTTGTTTACTGTGTCAGCATTTTTTCAATGTTTGTTGGGAGCACACCGCATTCGTTCGTGAACCAATTTTGATGACACTTTGGAAAAAATTGCAAACATGTATGGCAAAGAACTGATTAGTTTTTGAGCGATAGTGAACAAAGTGGTGGGGGGTGTCCCATACACCTGTTTTTTTTAAAGCTCAATAACATCTGTACTTGATAATCGAATTGGATGAAACTTTGTACATAAGCATTTAGTATGATTTACAAAAATTCTGCATCCCAACTTCCGGTTTTTTGCTTCCGGTAAAAAAAATTTTTTTTACTTGTTGGCAGTTTTTTCAGTATCTTTATGCACACTACAGCCGACAATAATGAAGTGATTATGATAAAACTTATGGAAAAATTTCAATTAGTGTAAGAAAATAATTATCATCTTTTGGGACACATTGGTTTTTAAAGTTTGTTGGGAGCATACAGATTTCATTCATTAATCAATTTTAATGGCACTTTAATGAAAGATAAAGACTTTATTGACAAAGAATTGACTAGTTTTTGGACAATATTGGGATAAGTGGTGGGGTCCTCCCGAACACCTGTTTATTGTTTCAATGTTTGTTGGAAACATACAACAACATTCGTTCGTTAAGTAATTTTGATTACACTTTGCAAAAAGATGCAAATATGTATGGCAAGGAACTGATTAGTTTTTTTAGCGATAGTGAACAAAGTGGTAGGGGGTACTCCAAGCACCTGTTATTTTGGAAGCTCAATAACTTCTGTACCTAATAATCGAGTTGGATGAAATTTGGTACATACCCATTTAGTAAAGTTTACAACAGTTCTGCATCCTAACTTCCGCTTTGTCACTTCCGATAATATTTTTTTTACTTTTTTTCGTACAACAGAATTTATGTTTGTTGGAATACTACTGCCTGCTTTAATATTTTTATTATTAGAACTACGAAGTCCATAATATTGGTTAGCTTTTAATTAAAGTATTTTATGGATATTAGCTCATTATATATCCAGAACACTATGTTTCCAGAGCTGTGGTGAAGTCAGCCTATGCATCAGCGTCGCAATATTTTTTTTTATCAATTCAAGCAGGGCATCATATAAAAGGGCTCTACTTCAATATTCTTAAAAAATGTCTTTTGGAATTTTACATACCTTTGTTTATTGTAAAGTTTTAAATAAAGGCGTTTTCTGTATATGTTTTCTGTCCTCAATTAGGTCCGAATCCAATTCATCAAAAATCTCAAAAATTATTTGGGATGATACGTAAACTAGTAACTTTTTAATTAAAAATATAGAAAATGTCAAATCCTAATAATGATATTTACTTCACCACAATTTTAAATTGTGTGAAGTAATGCAATCTATCGTGAAAAAAAAAATCTTACATACCCCAAATTTTATTTTATCTTTTGTTTTGGACCATCCTCTATCTAAATAGCCAAAAAAAATTTTGGTGTACGTCTGTGTGTGGGTGGGTGGGTGGGTGAGTTTTCTGCATAGGATCTTGATGAAACTTTGGCAAATGATACAGGTTCACTTGAAAATGGAAGATCTGGATTCATTTCAAATTTGGACAAAATGGCGGGGGACCGAACACCTCTAAGTTTAAATCTTGAATAACTTCTGATCCCGGGTTATGATCTTATTGAAACTTAGTATATAAGGTTTTAGTACTGTTTCCAATATTTCTGCATACCAACATCCGGTTTGTCACTTCCGGTTAAAAAGTTTTTTTTCAGGTGTTTATCCCTACTGTAGCCTACAATTACCGATCGATTTTCATGAAACGTTGCGAAAAGCTTTTAAATAATATGATAAAGATTTTATCAGCTTTTGGAGCACATTGGATAAAGGGTTGGGGGGTCCACCATACAACAGGTGGTTTTTTCCACAAAGTTTTTATGTTTGTTGGGAGCATAAAACATTCATTCGTGAATGAATTTTGATGACACTTTGGGAAAAGACGCAAACATGTATGACAAAGAACTGATTAGTTTTTGAGCGATAGTGAACAAAGTGGTGGGGGGTCCCTGGAGCACCTGTTTTTTTGAAAGCTCTATAACTTCTGTACCTGATAAGCGAATTGGATGAAACTTGGTACATGAGTATGTAGTACGGTTTAAAATAGTTCTGCATCCCATCTTCCGGTTTTTCACTTCCGGTAAAAAAAATTTTTTTGTACTTTTTTGAAGTTTTTTCAGTGTCTTTATGCACACTACAGCCCACAATAATGAAGTGATTATGATGAAACTTATGGAATAAGGTTCCAATAAGTGTGAAAAGATAATTATCATGTTTTGGGACACATTGATCAAAGTGGTGGGGGGTCTACCATACAAATGCTGACTTTTCACACTTTGTTTTTTAAGTTTGTTGGGAGCATACAGACTTCGTTCATTAATCAATTTTAATGACACTTTGGAAAAAGATGGAGACTTAAGTAACAAAGAACTGATTAGTTTTTGGATAATATTGGAATAAGTGGTGGGGGTCCTCCCGAACACCTGTTTAATGTGTCACACTTTTTTCAATGTTTGTTGGGAGCACACAGCATTCGTTCGTTATCGAATTTTGATGACACTTTGGAAAAAGATGCAAACATGTATGGCAAAGAACTGATTAGTTTTTGAGCGATAGTGAACAAAGTAGTGGGGGGTCCCTGGAGCACCTGTTTTTTTGAAAGCTCTATAACTTCTGTACCTGATAAGCGAATTGGATGAAACTTGATACATGAGTATGTAGTACGGTTTACAATAGTTCTGCATCCCAACTTTCGGTTTTTCACTTCCGGTAAAAAAAATTTTTTTGTACTTTTTTGAAGTTTTTTCAGTGTCTTTATGCACACTACAGCCCACAATAATGAAGTGATTATGATGAAACTTATGGAATAGGGTTCCAATAAGTGTGAAACGATAATTATCATGTTTTGGGACACATTGATCAAAGTGGTGGGGGGTCTACCATACAAATGCTGACTTTTCACACTTTGTTTTTTAAGTTTGTTGGGAGCATACAGACTTCGCTCATTAATCAATTTTAATGACACTTTGGAAAATTATGGAGACTTAAGTAACAAAGAACTGATTAGTTTTTGGATAATATTGGAATAAGTGGTGGGGGTCCTCCCGAACACCTGTTTAATGTGTCACACTTTTTATTATTAGAACTACGAAGTCCATAACATTGGTTAGCTTTTAATTAAAGTATTTTATGGATATTAGCTCATTATATATCCAGAACACTATGTTTCCAGAGCTGTGGTGAAGTCAGCCTATGCATCAGCGTCGCAATATTTTTTAAGGGGATGGGAGGAAATGAGAATGGGTAAAAATACCATTTAAAACCCGTTCAAGGGGGTTGTCATTTGAAAGAGCTCATGATTTTAAAAATATTAAATTTTGCGATGCATAGTTTTTGAATTATTGTGAAAAAAGTGCAACAAGAACTTGTTTCTTGTTATTGCACTCCTTCCCCTACGTTTCAACTTTTATTGACACAAAAATTTGAAAAAATTCGTAGAGACAGAAAATTTTATAAACTTTTAATGAAAAATATCGAAAAAGTCGATTATTTTTATCGATTATTAATCGTTATTCTAAAATAATTTTATTTCTGTGTGTTTAGAAAATGGGAGTGGAGACGGATGAAAAATGGCTTTTTTAACCCAAACGAGTGGGGTGTCATTTCAAAAAGAGCACCAAAATTAAGAAAAATTGCAATTCTTAGAATTTTTAGAGTTTTTAAATTCTTCTCAAAAAAGTGCAACAAAAAGTTGATCGTTTCGACGTTGATTGACAGAGAAACGAAAAATTTATGGAGACAAGAAATTTGATAAACTTTAAATGAAATGGACAGCGAAGTCTCAAATAATTTTATTTCTATGTGCTTGAGGTTGGGAGGGAGAACAGGGAAAAAAAGGCTTTTTGGAGTGTTTGTGTTTGTAGAGTAAAATTCAGTGTAAGAAATACATACACTAGAATTGAAAATCGAATTGGAAAAAAAAGAAATTTCTATTTTAAGCTATATAATAATGAAATTTTATCTTGAAAACACCATCACCTCGGTGGCGTAGAGGAAAGCGTGACTGCCAACGCATTTGCATAATGGCACTTATGACGTAGGTTCGAAGAGTGCTATACCATTGACTCTAACCAGAGGTACAACAAGTTGAAACAACGAGTTCAGCAACAGTTACAGAAAGTAAAAGCCAAAAAACGAAATTTGACTCTTAATTGAATTCTAGTTATTACAATACATATATTTAAAAACGATCATTTTTATACGTAAAACAAAAGAAATAATGTTTAACTTTTTTATGTTGAACATTCACCAAGTTATAAGTAGGAACAAAAAAGTAGCAGTTGTTAAATTAGTTTCA
Source organism: Diogma glabrata (assembly GCA_963693315.1). Lineage (NCBI taxonomy): Eukaryota > Metazoa > Arthropoda > Insecta > Diptera > Cylindrotomidae > Diogma > Diogma glabrata. Next base: position 17,112 of record CAVNZG010000678.1, read on the forward strand.
TACGCAAATCAATTTCGATGTCATGAAATTAAGAATGTGAAATTCGTTGGAAGTAACAACTAAGAAAACATATAAGTAGAAATACATTTTATGTTAAACGTAAACTGAAAATTGTTTCCAACACAATTTTAGGATTCTCCATTAGCATTTAGTCCTGTTTTTGTTAGGGTACAGCTGTTATTTGATTATGATTACAAATTTATTGAGTAAAAAGTAATTGATTTTTATTATCATTGTAGACATTTTTTAAAGAGAACACCTTGTTATAAAGTTACCTTTATAATTTTTATGAAAAGGATTTTACAAATCGTGCTAGAAAAATTAGGCATTTAAACATTTAAATTGTATTCGTTAAAAAATTTATTTTTTTTTATGGAAGTGAATTTTTGTTTGTTTAAAGAGAGGTTGTATTGTACTGTCGTGTTAACATATATTTCAAGTGTCAAGGTAATGCTGTACTGAGAGTTAAATAAATAGTCTTAAATTATCTTAAAAGTTATTTTTAGTAACAAAAATGCATGCAAAACGTAATCAAACTGTAAAATAATTTTTTAAAGATGGCACTGATGTCATAGGTCAAGCATTTTTAAACTGTTTTTTATACAATACGAAAGTGCCAAAGTTATCTTAAAACATACTAATATTAAATATGAAATCTTGAGAGTAGTTTGAATTCAAATAACTGAATGAATAATAAGAATTTTTCAATTCTGCAACCAGTTTTGGATTCTTCTAATTAAACGTTAGAATTTTTAATCAGAATAGTTGATTTTTGTATGAGTTGAGAATGATGGCAATTCTTCACGAGGATGAAGTTTCCCGAAACAAGCGTAGCGAATCATCCGAGTGAGGAATTGCGATCATCCTATGTGAATACAAGATGCTATTTTATCCACGACTGCAAAATATATTTCGATTAATTTCCAGTTTGCATGCTATAGTTATTTGTTTAACTAGGCAGCAAAGTAGTAGATTGACTGCCGCGGCTGATAGTTCATAGCCGAGCGAGCGAGGCTAGGAATTCAGCCAAGGCAGTCAATCTACCTTGCTGCCGTGTTGAACATATAATTTTTTCTCCGATTAATTACAATGATATGTAATTTAATAATTATTACTTTAAAAATAAAGCAAAATTTTAAAAATGAAAAAAAAAATCGATTAAAAAAATGTTTTTTTTAATCGTAATATTTGTTTATTTCTATGAAGTCTAATTATTTTGCTGCCTAGGCAGCAAAGTACTTGCTTTGCTGCCTAGGCAGGAAAAGTGCCACTTTGCTGACTGAAAAAAGTCTGCAAAATTTATACTTGCTGTCTATCGGAGAAAAAAGTTTTTATCACCATATTGAAATATTGAAATCATAGATAGCATAGAAAAACGAAACTTAAATTACTTCGTTCTGAAAGACCAAAGTTCATGAGCTAAAAGTGAAATTCTGACCCGAAAGTGATGGTAAAAGTGAAATGTTGACCACTTTTTATTGGAATTTTTCGACGTCTTAGGACCTATTGATTCTAAGAAAGCAAAAAAAAATGTAGGTTTGTCTGCGGGACGGCCGTCCGGCCGTCACAACCGACGAAATCTAGAAAACGGCTGAAGGGATTTGAAAATTTTTGAATTCTAAAAACAGGTTCACTCAATGGTAAGAGCCGAAAGGACGATGTGTTCGAAAACTGTACCGGAAGTGTGTCGAAAAAATCGACATGTGTGTCAAAACAAGGAAATAAGCATATTTTTTGCTTAAAAACGTTCATTTTAAGTGATAATGAGTAGGAACTAAGAATGTGTAGAAATCTGGATGGTCGGGATTGGTATGTGAGCTCAAAAACTATATTATTGCATTATGCGTTTGTCAAAAAAAATTTGTCAAGCGTGTCAAAAGAAAGATTTATATTTTTACCCTATTTTTTGGAAAAAATAAAATTAATTATTTGTTTGAAATGAAATTTTATTATTATTATTGAGAATTATGGCATTATTAGTTTGTCAAAAAAATGTTGTCAAGTGTGACAAAAGAAAGGTTTTTATTTATTTTTTACCCAATTTTTTGGAAAAAATAATAATTTGTATGACATGAAATTTTATTATTATTATTGAGAATTATAAGTTAGTCAAAAATATAATATCAAGTGCGTCAAAAGAATGATTTTCATTTATTTTTTTAGAAAAAATAAAATTAGTTATTTGTATGAAATGAAACATATAATGAACATGAAATTATTATTATTGAGAATTTTATTACATTATAAGTTTGTCAAAAAAAACTGTCAATTGTGTCAAAAAAATGATTTCATTTATTTTTTTAGATAACTTTTTGGAAAAAAAAATTTAGCTGTTTGTTTACCTAAATATAATTGAACATGGAAAATTTTTGAATTTGTTATAATTTTTGAAATGTTTTTTGAATTTTCGAAAAGTTTCAATTTTTGATTTTATAAAAATTTTTGAAATATTTTTAGAATTTTGAAACATTTGAAAAATTTTGATGTTATTATAATTTTTATAATTTTGGAAAAAGTTTCAATTTTTGATATTGTTATAATTTTTGCAATATTTTTAGTTTTGGAAAATGTTTGAATTTTTGAATTTTTAGGAATTTTTGGTATATTATTAGAATTTAGAAAAAGTTTAAATAATTGATTTTATTCTAATTTTTGCAATATTTGAAAAAGTTTGAATTTTCAAGAATTTTGGGAAGATTATTAGAGTTTAGAAAAAGTTTAAATTTTTGATTTTATTCTAATTTTTGGAACATTTGTAGAATTTTTGAATTTTATATATAATTTGAGAAATTTGAAAAAAATTTCAATTATTGATTTTGTAAGAATTTTTGAAATATTTTTAGAATTTCGAAAAATTTTAAATTTTTGATTTTAATATAATTTTGGAAAAATTTACAATTTTTGATTTTGTTATAATTTATGCAATATTTTTAGAATTTTTGAAAAAAGTTTAAATCTTTGATTTTGTAATAATTTTTGAAATATTTTTAGAATTTTGTTTGAAAAAAGATTAAATTTTTGATTTACATTTACATTTTTACAATATTTTTGGATTTTTGAAAGAAATATGAATTTGTGATTTTAAAATATTTTCTCGAAACGCTAAAGGGAGGGGTTTTTGAGTAGTTTGCTGATTGTATAATCTTTTCACTAAATTATGTTATAATTTTCCGACAGCGTATTCATGTTTCGTGTTAGTTTTGTAATACATATCTAAACAGAGATAAAAAATACATGTACATTAACAAAAAGTTATGTTTGATATACATCGCTGCCCAAAACTAAAAATCATGTCCTCATAAAAGTTTTTCGCCTTAAACTATATCAAAATCCTTAACCCAAACCGAAGTCCTAATATCTCAGAGCTGTGAGATTTCAGCCATTCCATATTTTATTATTTTATATTACTTCGGTCTGAAAGTCCTAAGTATTGCATACATGAGCTAAAATTCAAATTGTTAACCCCACTTTTTGGGCATTTCTCGACGTTTTAGGACCTACTGATTCTAAGAAACCAAAAAAAATGTATATCTGTCTGAAGGCAACGTCACAACCGACGAAATCTATAAAAAGGCTGAAGGGATTTGAAAAATTTTGAATTTTAAAAATAGATACACTCAATGGTAAGAGCCAAAAGGACGATGTGTTCGATAACTCTACCGGAAGTGTGTCAAAAGATCGTCAAGTGTGTCAAAACAAGGAAATATGCATACTTTTGCTTAAAAACGTTCATTTTAAGTGATAATGAGTAGGAACAAAGAATGTGGAGAAATCTGGATGGTATGTTGGTATGTGATTGATATGTGAGATCAAAAACTAGATTATTGCATTATAAGTTTGTCAAAAAAATGTTGTCAATTGTGTCGAAAGAAAGATTTTTTTTTATATTTTGCCCAATTTTTTGGAACAAAATAAAATTGATAATTTGTATGACATGAAATTTTATTATTATTATAGAGAATTATGGCCTTATAAGTTGGTCAAAAAAATAATGTCAAGTGTGTCAAAAAATTATTTTATTTAGCCAATTTTTGGGAAAAAAAATTTTTGGCTTTTTTTATAACGCAATTGACAAGAAATTGGGCAAAGAAATTTTTTGAATTTGTTATAATTTTTGAATTATTTTGGAATTTTTAAAAAAAGTTTGTAGTTTTGATTTTGTAATAATTTTTGAAATATTTTTAGAATTTTGAAAAACTTTTAATTCTTGTTTTTGTTATAATTTTTGCAATATTTTTAGAATTTTGAAAAAAATATTATTCTTTTTATGTATAATTTTAGAATTTTAAAAAATGTTTCGATTTTTGTTTTTGTAAGAATTTTTGGAATATTTTTAGAATTTTGAAAAACTTTAAATTTTTGATTTTATTATAATTTTTGGAGTTTTGAAAAAAGTTTCAATTTTTGCAATATTTTTAGAATTTTGAGAAAGTTTTAATTTATGATTTTGTTACAATTTTTGCAATATTTTTAGAATTTTGAAAAAAAAATAGAATTTATATGTATTTTTAGAATTTTGAAAAAAAATTCAATTTTTATTTTGT